>PVJA010028558.1:0-27491 GCA_004027025.1 Myocastor coypus | reverse complement strand
GAAGCTGCGCCCAAGGGTCTGGCACTTGGCACTTGTGAAGTTCTAGGAAACAGAACAACGACTAGAAGGAAAATAGAGTAAATATGATTCTCTGTCCCCACACTGAGGGGCTGCGGGGACCCATTTTGATGAAAAGATGACAGAACAGCGCAGCTGGGTGGGGTGGACAGGAACCTCCAGGATCTCTAGCAGGCGGCAAAGGAGAGAGCAGCCGAGCGCCTACCCAGCTTCTTTGGATGCAGTGCTCCTCGCCCACAGGTCTTCTCTGCAGGCCTGTTCAATCAAATCTCACCCTGCATTGTGTCCACCTGGTATCCTGTCCGGGTCCTCAGGAGGTGTCCGCATGGAAGGACTTGCTGCAGAATAATCACAACACTCCTATAATGTGCCAAGGCCATGAAGTGCAAGCAGGTCGTGGTCACAGGGGACAGGATGACTGTCTCGGACCAAGACTCGTGAGACCCCAGTGTGAGCTATGGGGCTGGGTTCTGCAACTCCCCGTCAAGGTTACTGTTAATGAAAAGCTAGGTGAAACCAATTATCTATGGTTTCGTGACGAGTACTATGAGCATGTTAATGTCCTGGTTCTCACCACTACTCCTCAGGTCCATAAAATGTCAGAATTAAGGTACACATATATAGTCATGGGAGTGGAGGTGGTGTTTCCCTAAAAGGTATATGCCCTTCTCAGACGCAGTGATGCACACCTCTAAGCCCCTGCCACCAGGGAGGCTGAGACAGGAAGACTGCAAGCTGCAGGCTCAACTAGGGAACTCACTGAGACCTTGTCTCAGACTTTAAGAATTAAAAATAAAGAATAAAGCCTATAGTTCACTAGTATAGTACCTGTCTACTATGTACAAGGCCCCAATTTTTGTTTGTTTTGTTTCTTGAAACAGGGTTTCACTAGGCAGTTCAGGTTGGCCTTGAACTCATAGCAATCCTCCTGCCTCATCCTCCCAAGTGCTGGGATTACAGGTGTGTGCAACCACAACTAGCCAAGGCCCTGGTTTTAATTCCCAACATTAAAAAGTAGTCCCAGACCCAGCATCTGGAGCAAAGCTATGCTCCGTGGGTGCAGCCCTTGATCATAACAGCGATTACGAAGCTGGGCCTGAAGACACGTGTTCCAAGACACGTCACAATCGCTGACAGGTGAGCACATGCTGTTAGGGGAGGGAGAGGCAGGCAGAGGGGGAGGGAGGCGCGGGAGAGCCTCCATGTGTGGGAGGCAGGACCGATGCCCTTCCTGCTAGAGGCCTGCACTGTTAGCCCCTGGGAGCCTACACTACGAACAACAAGTCCAAAGCAGATCTTGAAAGATTTCATCAACCAAAAGAGAAACACCAGCGTTTCCCTATCATGCTTTGCCAGGCATTTGCTACTCATACATAAATTAAAACAAAACGCAAAACCTGCGCTAAGGGTGCAGCTCTCCAGAGGCCGGGCTGCTCTGCTGTTTTCTCGGCAAAGCCTGCCAGCTGGACGTCATGCCTGAGCGTCCCGGTGCATCCATTTCTGGTACATGCTGGCTGCTGTCGCCTCTGGACTGCCCTGCCACACACTTTCACAGCCTGGTCCTCCCAGGCAAATCCACACTGACCTGCGAATGTCTTTCGTATTTCATTTTCCTTTTGACTTGGGCCTCCAGCTTGCTAGGCAAGTGTTCTACTACTGAGCTCGACCTGCAAGCATCACCTCCAGAACCATCTTTTATCTAGACAGCAAGCATGTTTTAAACTGGCTCCCCCTCCCCTGATTCTTACTGCCACCAACAGACAGACTTTTTAAAAGAGTAAATCTGACTACGCTGTCTCCATCTTAAGTTTCCAAAGAACAAAGTCCTTCATTTGACCTAGCAGGACAGGCAGGGTCTGGTCCCATCAGCCTCTCCGGCGTCACTCTGCCCTCCCTGGTCCCATCAGCCTCTCCGGCATCTCTCTGCCCTCCCTCCAGATGCTTTTTGCTCTGTCTGCACGGCTCTTTGCTCACTACTTTGAAACGTGAAATAGGGAATCGTGCTCTGACCACCCAGAAAGGCTCTCCCTCACTCCTCACCGACCTAGTCACCCTGGCTCCTCCACCGGTATGGCACTTTCTCAGAAGGGTTTCCACTGATCCACCAGTCCACCAGAGGCAGTGTATGGTGACCTCTTAGGAACCGTTTCCTTCAGGCCAGATATTTCCAGACTCTCTACCCATGGTGGTGTCAAGTCTCTCCCGAGATAACAGGGCCCTCCCTCTCCTCTCCCTCCCTCTTAGACCATCCTTTACCACCCTGTGGAAAGCTGCACCGAAGGAACACAGGCTTCCTGCCACAATCACTTCCCGATCTTCACAGTGCAGCCTCAACCTGGCCAAACTGCCAGATGCCAGTATCCCTGGCCCGCAGCCTGAACAGTGCCTGCTGTGAGCGCAGGAGACAGGTCTGCCCAAGTAGGCATACCCTGGTGCCTGCACGTGGTTCAGGGAGCAGAAGAGAAGTACGCGAGGCTCATGCCCTGCTCCACACAGCCTCCCAGAGAAGGCCCCTCCTCCCGTGAGGGGAGTATGGCTCCTAGCACTGGCACCCACGGCACAAACAGATCTAGGCTGGGCTCTACCCTGCTCTGTCTCACCCGACTTTGTGATCAACAAACTGAAGAACACGCGGTAGCCGAGTTAATGGCCACAGCCCTAACACTTGGAAGACTTTCCTGCAACAGCTCAATCACTTCACTCTCAACTTGCTTTTGGTAGAGTTGACATATAGAATGCGTGCCTTAAAATTAGGTAAGGATTAAAGGCTGGGTCAGTGCAGACAAGTTCCCTAACCACAGACTCATCCACTGTTAATTTCAACATGCAGCATGGCCTCAACAGGGACACAGGTGCCAAACCGCTTTCCACTGCAGAGTCAATGACAGCAAGACCACACCAGATTAGTGTCTGTCCAGATCTCCATCTCTGCTGTCTCCATCCTGCAGACACAGAAGCCAGAGGCAAGTGCACTTTCTCATCCTTGGAGTGTAACTGTCGCCTCCCTCTTGGAAAGGACCCACCGTAAGTGTCCAGCTTGGAGAGAAAGCGTCTCTCTCTGTGGCTGAAAGTATCCATTTTTAAAAATTTCTTCATGCTGATAGGTATGGGGGTTTCACCTCTGGAATGTTATGGCTGTTGGTTGTGAGTGGAATCATTTTCCAAGAAAAATACAGGCGGTGTTGCTACACAGAGAGCTGACAAGCCATCAGCACACCGTGTGGAGGCAAAACGGATAACAGAATTTGTTTCCTCTTTGCACACTCTCAGCCACTCCTCCAACTTCCAGTTTCATTTCCAAGGAACACACGGGTTTTAGCCAACGCTTCAAATGGATTAGCTACACAGGGAAGGGTTTCCAGCCTCCCTTGACAGATTTTTCAACTGGGGTGCTTGTTAAAAGAAATGTTTAATATCCCATCCAGATTTACTTAGAATTGTCAGAGGAAGGGCTTAGGGATGTGTATGCATAACCACTAACTCAAGAAATGGATTATATTAGTAGGCATAAAGGTTCATTTATAACCTAGAAACATTTATTTCTACTCAATGGGCTATGTACTCACAAACGCAAATATCTGTCCTAACACAAAGGACAGAAACTGGATAAAAGTGAAGTAACACTTTTCTGCTATATTGGTCTCCTCACGAGGGTACCTGGAAGAGCCGAATCACACGCAAGGGTCAAATCCTTTGTAGAACAGATGGGCTTTAAAAAATGCCATGCAACCACAAAAATAATATTCTTGAGTTCATTTTCTTTAGTGAATTCACAAACAAACTCTCAAAGAGAATATATCTTTTTCAGAAAGTGCATTTAAAGAAAATTACCAGAAAGCCCTCTTCCCGCTCGAGGTCATGCAATCTTAAGCTCCAGAGCAGGTGTGAGTAGCCCTTCCGCCACTCTTCCCATCAAGGTTCATCATAACGAAGCAGTTTTCATCTCCACTTCCAATCTACACTGAAACAAACCTACTGGAAAAGCTGACAGATACTCCCACGTGATTCACTGATTCTTCAATATTTTGTTTCCAAAATACCAATCATCGATAGGAAAATACTTATCTAAACACAACTTGAAAAAATTCTAATTTCCTTCCACCTTACCTTTCTTCCCTTGTACTGTAATGCATATAGTGCACTAATTTTCTGATAGTGTAATTGTGTCATATCATTAATCCTTTCTCTTTCAGTCTTCCCAAATCCCCAGCAAAGTAGAGACCATCACTCCCTTTTCACAGGGCAGAAGATGGAGGCTCAAAGGTCACAACACTTGTCCACGTTCATGTGGCTTATATGTGATGAAAGAGTACAGCAAACCTCACTTTAAAATTTTTATTTAGCAAAATACTAAATTCCATATGCAGAGAACAAAGCGATGCCCTTCCTTTTGCAGAGAACAAAGCAATGCCCTTCCATGTGACAATAAAAATAGTTTTAAGACAGAAATTAGGGGCTACCTGGTACATATCAGTGTGGGTTTTCTACCTCTTCAGTGAAAGTGATATACTATTTCCATTAAATCTGTCTCTTTAAAATTTAAAATATACATTAGGATGGTTTGATGAAAAACTATGCACCTGTCACTTTATCCTTAATTAAGGAGGGGCTACAGTGGCCATGACTAAGTCCAAGTCTAAAGGAGCTATCCCATCCCCCCCATGGCTAACTGCACAAGAGCGGGGTAAATGAGACTGCTTCTGCATAGAGAACCAAAACCGTTACACCAGGTGCTGCAACACGAGAGAATGGTACCTCAAGGCAAGAGAAAGGCCACCAAGTGAGCCCCCTACACATTCAGTGGACCACTATAAGAGGGTTTCCCGCTAGGGCACCCACAAGGGCCAACGCTGTGAGGTCTCTCTGCATAGAGGAAGTCAGGGAACAAGAGCGCTCGCTCAGAGGTCAGTTCTGGTGGGAACCACAGAAGCAGCTGATCTGAGCATCTTAGCAAGTGAGTTACAGAAACCAACTTTCCATTTGTGTGAATAAAGTCCACATTTTCAAAATGCTCATCCTCACACACCCTTCCTGTAGTAATTCTTTGGGGTCTTACAAAACCAGGATAGCAGATATGGCAAGAAAAGATAAAATCAAGCTGTTCAGGGCATTTCAGTGTTAGAAGTGAGGCTTCTAGTTCTTTAGCAAATACCATGCTTCAGGTTTTTATCAAGACTTTGCATCTCTTATGCAGAAAATGCTTTCACAGATCTTCAGACACCACTAAGAAAATTTGGAAGGCACAACAATGACTCCTTTTCTCCAGTGTTACCCCGCCCCCCATGGGCAGAGCTTTGGGCGGCAGGGGACATCATGCACTAGAGCTGCCACCTCCACACAGTTCCCAGTTCTCAGTCCCAGCTCTGAGCTGGGCATCCACAGAAGGAAGGATTCCAGCAGGACTTAGGAGACGGTGCCAGCCAAGGTGTGTGACTGAAAGAACAATCTGTAAGCTCAGAATTTTAAAAGTTCGGACTGGCTAGATAGTCCAGCAGACTAAGCACCTGCTTAGGCAAGCTCAGGGAACTATGGTTTCGATCCCCAGCACCACATGTGCTGCCTGCCCTGTCCCTGGGTGTGCTGAGCTGGCCATAGAGACCAGGTGAGGTAGCACATGTTGTTATCCTAGAGCGGGGGAGGCTGAAAACAGGAGGACCACTACAAGTCCGAGCTGCTTTGTGAGACCCTGTAGAAAATACATTAAGAAAAATATTTAATAGTTCTACATTTGGTATAACTGGGCGTGGTCGCTCACGCCTGTAATCCCAGCACTTGGGAGGCTGAGGCAGGAGGATCAGTGCAAGTTTGAGACCAGCCTGGGCTACAAAAGTGAGCTCAAGGCCAGCCTCAACTACATAGTGAGACCCTGTCTCAAAAAGACAAAAAAAAAAAAAAAAAAAAAAGTTCTACATTTGGTATTGAATTCTCAAAGAAAAAAATTCACTACACGGAAAATCCAAAAAGAAGAAGCAAAACTCAAGTCCAAAAACTTAGTCCAAAAACTGAGGCGTTTAGTTGAGCTTGGGGTGTGGTTTAAGAACCCCTGAAAACAGGCAAGTTTTGGAAATTTACACTCCTTGACTCACTACTTATTAATAAACATGCACTCACTGCTCACTGAAGACAGTGGATATACTCATTCTTTTATTTCTTTTAAAAATTTATTTTTTGTATTGAAATGTAAAAATTACAGTATATCCTTATGGGTACCATGAGACATTTTCATACACATATACATATTGTACATAATGTTCAAATCAGGATAAATACATGTGTGCTAAAACATAGAACATTTCTGTGTGATGCAAACACTAAAATCATTTTAGCTTTTTAAAATCTATAATGCATTACTATTATCTATAGTCAAACCACAGTACAACAAAACACCAGGCTTCATTCCTATCTAAGCATAACTCAAGTGCGATACTCTTTGCTGGAGAACTAGTGTATTTCATTTTATTTTATTCCACTGTAAAAGACAGCTGAGCCCACACCTCTACTGATTAAATTAAATACATCAAATTAAATTAAATCTGGTTTTCTTAGATAAGATACAGGGTCTTAGGATGTTCAGTGTGAAAGGACTTCAGAAATAATTTGAATATTCTCTCATTTTATACTTGAAAAGACTGAAACACACAGATTTTACCTTTCCCACCTTTATATATAGAAAACAATGCACAATTTTCCCACCCATAGAACCACAGCCTTATAACACTTCACTGGTGAACTGAGACAAACTGAGCTGAACACAACGAGGCAGCAATACGCGATTCAACTCACCACGAGCTCATGGCTCACACGTGTGCATTTCATCAGATCTAAGGTGACATTTACAATGTATGGACAAGATAATAAAAAAAAGTACTGCCAACTAAACTACAAAGTGCCACTGATCATCGAATACATTTCAGTTTCTGAAATGTTAAAAGTGTATAAAACGAGGGCCAGCCTGATAGCTCAGTGGACTAAAGCACCTGCTTAGGCAGAGCACAGGGGCAGGGGTTTGATCCCTGCGTGCAGTGCCAGCCCCACCCACAGGGCATGATGAGATGGCAATTGAGACCAGGTGTGGTGGCGTGTGCCTGTAATCCCAGGGCTTTGGGAGGCTGAAAACCTGTAGACCCTGTACTAAATACAGAAAAAAAAAAAAAAAAAAAGTGTATAAAACAGTCTGGGGCAGTAGCTTGGTGGTCTAAGCCCCTGCCTTGCAAATGCAGGGACCAGAGTTTGATCCCCAGCATCACATGCCATGCCGGCCTGGGAACTGCTGCCCCAAAACCGGGCATGGTGGTGCACGTCTGTAATGCCAGCACTGCGGAGGCTGAGACAGGAGGACTGCTACAAGTCCGAACTGCACAGCGAGACTCAGAAAGCTAGGGAGAGGGAGGGGGCATGGAATATAAAACTGTGCATGTCCAAACTGGCAAAACATGGTGCAATATTGGAAAACATTAAGACCTCAGCTCCTACCACTTTTTTTTTTTTCTTTCTTTTTGTATTTTAGGGAAGGATCTATAGGGTGTTCAGAGTCTCATTACTAGGGGACTCGAGGTGATCTGCCTGTTTACAGCCTCCCAAGGGCTGGGATTACAGGCACATGCCACCATGCTGTCTCAATTGCAGTATCAACATGCCCTGGGGGTGGGAGCAGCATGGCAGGCCCAGGGATCAGGGATCGAATCCCAGCCCCTGTGCCTGCTTGCAGGCGCTTTAATCCACTGAGCTATCTGGCCGGCCCTCGTGTCATTCTTAAAAAAAAACAAGAAGTGGTAAACTTTCTTTTGTAGTAGCTTCCAGGTAAGAAAAACCCTGCAGAACATCTCGCTCACATACAGTCCTCTATCCAGCATCTCTGAGATCAGTACATTATGAAATCAGCACAGAACAGTTGCAAAGAGCAAGAAACCATACCAGATTTTTCATCGCTATTTGAGGAGGCATTTTACTTTATTCACACACAATGTCATTCTTTGTTCATTGTTTATAGTAGATTGTCCAATTTTTTTGAATGCAGATTCCCTGTTGGGGATTTTATGGGCTCTTTCTTGATGTACCTCACTTATAATTCAGAGACTATTATTTCCAATTTGGATTTATTTGAAATGGATGAGAATGTAAAGACACCTGTAAAGCAACTGAAGTGCTTAGATCTTTTATGATCCATTTCATATTTTATCGTCCTCACCTATGCCTGATTTAACAGCATTTTTAAAGCAATCTTTCAATTCTTTCTAGTGGATTCAAATGAGGTTTGAAGGAAACAGTAATTCTTTTCCTCACTTATATTTCATTAGTTTGCACCATATGTAATCAAACCATATTACTATAGCAACAAGGTAATAGGTAAATGCAGGGCTTGGAACAGACAACAGAAAGCAGGCAACTCACAATGGGACAGGACGGCATGGTACAGACAGACACCAAGTTTCACAGCACAAGCTAGTGAGTCATTTTTTCTTGTTGCAGTGCTTAACTGGGGATTGAACCTAGTTTGGGGCATGTGAGGTAAGTACTGAGCTTCATTCACAACCTTTCCTTTTTAAAACATTTTTGAGACAGGATTTTGCTAAGTTGTCCAGGCTGGGTGATCTCAGCCTCCTGAGTAGCTGGGGTCACAGGCATGTACCCATCCTGCCTTCTAGGTACTCAACCTCCTGCGTAGTCCCCACATACGCTGAAGAGGGCTGACTTGATACTGTGAAACTGATGGGATGTGCTTTCTAGACTTAGGTGCCAAAAGATGTGATGGCTTGCTCTCCCCAGGGACTTCTGCCTGTGGAGCAGGCAGCCATGTCTGACATCCCTCACGCAGTCTCTGTGGAAGTCCACGTGGCCCTTTGTGCATAGTGAGCAGGAACCGACAAGCCTTGCACACGAGACACTTTGCATGTATCGCCCAGGTCCCACCAAGTCTTCAGTCCATGGCAACCCATGCAGACAGATCCACTGCCAATTCATAAGAGAGCCGCTCGGAGCCACCGGATGATGCACGCTCAGACTCCCCGTCTGCAGAGACTGCCCAGGGATGCATTTTAAGCTACTCCTGTAGGGAGTGCTGCACCACACAGGATTTCATACTAGTGGAGCACCCTATGGGCCATGTGTGTTACTGGCAGCCTGCAGGCTAGGCTCTGTCTGGGAACCTCCCCTAGCCTTCTTTAATGGGCAGCTACAAAGTCTTCACAGATGTGGCAACTCCTCCTTCTCTAGTTCTCCCCACAGGAACCAAAGTCTAAGCATGAATTAATCCAGGGTCAGAGGCAAGCAAATCTGTACACAAATGCAAGAGAAATGACTGTGGGGAGACAGCCAGCTACAGCCTCTGTCCCACAGACATCTCTGGACAGCTTCTCTACTTCCAAGAAAAGCACTCAGACAAACTCAGGACACACCAGGTCCTCTATTACCTTTTGCTCCAAAAGATGCAGTAATGCTGATTTTCAGGGGATATCTCATTTTTTCATGTACAGCAATCTATATTTACTTATACAAAACCCCATACTCACTCATGTACAAAAATGCACATTTGTTCACATACCACCATGCCATCTTCTTCTAGAACATCGCCACAACTCTCTAGACCCGAATTCCAGTCTGATTTCCTGTGACCCCATTTCCCATGGGATCATGGGCCCCAGTCCCTCCTGTCCAGCCACAGAGCTCTCCTCCAATCAGCACCTCGCACCCACGGGGCCTGCTCATGGTGCAGTCAGCACTGACTTCACCCACGGATTCCTCACCCAAGGCCTGAGCTCTTGCAGGCTGGGCTTCCCAGAGCTCCCATTGGATCAGGGGTTAACAGAAGACTTATGAGAGAGGAGTGGCAACAAAGATAACGAGTTAAGAATGATGGTCTAGTCCAGTGTGGTGGTGTTCACTCAGGAGGCTGAGGCAAAGGACTGCCATGAGTTTGCGGCCAGCCTGGGCTACAGAGCAAAACCTTGTCTCAAAACAAAACAACAGAGGATACACACAAGAACACTGAAAAACTGCAGGCACCAAAACTCGGAAAATGTTTATTCTACATGAGCACATTAAGTATATCTGTTATAACCTATAAAATACTGAATTATGGAGATTTATATTAGACACAGCCACGCCCATTATCAAAGACATAAGTTCTTCACATGTTGTGCCTGTCCTGGGATAGGTCGTTCAGCAAAAGGTCTCCAGTTCATTGGTTTATACAGATGTTTACCTCTTGCCCAAAGGTACCCACTTGGGTACTTATAAATACTTAAACTATAATTTGTATTATCACTTATTTTAACTATTAATTTCAATAACATCCATTTACATTTAATTTTACACTAATACTATTTTACGATGGGGGGGTGTACTGGGAGTCTAACTCAGAACCCTGCACTTGCCAGACAGGTGCTGTGCCACTGAGCTGTAACCCTGGCCCTGTGTTAACATTATTTTATAATTCAGTACATCTACTGTGTTGTAACGGATGTACAAAAGGAATTCAATTTGGCTGGCAGCCCTAATTAGGGTTTATTTCAGGGGTTAGGAGTTGTGCTGAAAGATCTTGTGAAGGCCTATTTTCCTGCTAGGTCCTCTTCTGGGGGAAGTACGGTAGCTGAGGGCCTCACCCTTTCCTCGCACATCCTCTCCAGTGGATAGAGATAAACTGGTTGGGGTCAACCCTGGAGCACTCAGGTTGCTACGAATGGGTCTCTGAAGCCTCCTAAGGCATCTCAGAATAAGACCAAACGGGGGCAGAAGACAGAGAAATAAGTCCGGAAATGCCTACATTCCTGAACATCTAGCCCTTCCTTGTATCCAAAGACAATAAATTAACAAAATATATCAACATCATACTCAAAGCTCCCGGTGAAGTTATAACAGAAACCTGATTTGTGAAATGTGTAAGCATGCTGAATAATTTTATGAGCTTGTGTTGGGTATGTAAGGTCTCTATGACATCACCAGTCACACAAACATTAGGGTTAGGGCTGACAATAAGGGAAACAGATGCCATGGTTCTGAGGTATGTAATACAAACTCTATTTTTGACCATTACCCTAGAGAGCAGTATTACCATTCCAACACTGTAAATAAGAAAATAGAAGTCACACAGATTAATAACATACACAGAGTCTCGAGACAAGCGCAGGGTGTGTTTGGTATGCATGAGGTCCTGAGTCCAGGCCCACCAAAGAGCTTGAAAGCCAACTGTCCGCTATCCCTAGGAGGTGGCAGCAGGTACATGGTCCTCTATGCTAGCTTCTCTGCCACAGCACCCAGAGCAGGGTTCGTGAGCTGTCTGCTGTGAGAGAGGGCATGAGAACCCGCTGACCACCCACCTGCTTCTCTGCTGGGAGACGGCTGCAGGTAGGATGACGTAAAACACAGCCCTGAACTCCAGCTCGAAGTTCAGAACCTGACGCTTGAAAAATACAGAGAATTCACCCATTAGGCCTCTGCCTTCAGGACCAAAATTGCTACTTGAGCAGCACAAAGGGTGGAACGAAGAACTGAACGAAAGCCCCACCCCACCTTTGGGAAGCAGTGCAGTCCCAGGCAAGTCACAGAGGTCTTACGGAGGAGACTGGCCACCAAGTGCTGAGACAGCAGGTGTCCACTGCAAACAGCACCCACCAACATCACCGGTGCCTATAAATGTAAATTACGCATTACGACCAACCTGGCTTTGAACTCACGCACTTCCTAGCCAGGTGGCCCTTCGCGCAAGTCAGCATTTCCATCAGTGAAGCGGAACTGACTCATGTTGCTGCAAAGGTTTAAAATACAGACAATGAAATGCATTATGATAACAGTGAGAAGCCTTCACACACCTTATTATCTTATGTAAAGGACAGGAAGTGTAGCTCAGTGGAACAGTACATGCTTACCCTACTGAAGGCCCCAAGTTCAATTCCCAGCAGTAAAAGCAAAAAACAAAATAAAACAAAATCTAAGGTGGATACTAGTGTCTGGGATGGGAGAAGCAAGAAGCTTCCTGCAACAGCACAGCTAAGAACATGTAAGCTCTCATGCCTCTGGAGACTAGGCTCTTGCAGAACCAGACGCAGGGTCACAAGCTGAATGGACCACTCAGGCTCCTGTGCTTTCCACTGCTTTCTCTTCTCAAAGCCATATGCTGTCTGGGCCACTAAAAGCCAATGGGAAGAGGGGCAAGTGGCCTCTAGCCGTCTGGACTAGCTACACGGCCTTACACACACCTTCAAAAATAGGTAACAAATCCTTTATGGGAACAACAACAAAAAAGGCAGAACAAATCTATTTTAAAGACTCTTTTTTAGAATCACAGTGTGCTTCACAAGTGCCCTCATTTTGATATTTCCACTTCCATCTTCTGCCCATGTTTGGCATCCTTCCACATCTAATTCTGATTTTTCATGTTCGCTGAATAGATTTGGCCAAGACAAAGAGACAATATGAAGGCATAAAAATAAATGAACTTATTTTTAAAAGAAAGTGGTCTCTTATAATTAACTCCCTGCAGAATCTTGAAATAACTAGACAACGAACTGTCAACCAGTTTACAATATTAATGGTATGAAGACCAAAAATATAAAAATAAAATAGTAGGCCATTCAGTGGTTATTCCTGAGTCCCCTGAGAAATTAAAAATAGGCACAGATTCCTCCCATGTTCAATAACAATATAAAGATCTATTTGCTTAACATTTACATGTTCTACCAGTATTCTAACCTACAGCCAAGGTCTTTAGCAGAGGGAGTACTTGTCAAAAATGCTCTCAAATGGTATCACTAATGTTTTATCATTATTAAGTGCCTATAACAGAAGAAATCTCTAGACTCCTCACTGTCAACCAAATTATTTAGGGCAGAAGGGAAATATGGTTCCAAAGGCTGTGGTCCAAGCAAGATGGCAACTTAAAAATAGAGATAGGGCCCGGCAGGTTGGCTCAGTGGTCTAAAGCGCCTGCTTAGGAAAGCTTAGGTGGCTGCAAGGACTGTGGTTCGGTCCCAGGCACCACATGCTGTGCCAGCCCTGCCCTCAGGGCAGGCTGAGCCGGCCATAAAAACAAATAAACAAACAAACAAAAGTTCTGAAACAAGAAAAAAAATTTAGCCGGGCGTGGTGGCTCACGCCTGTAATCCCAGCACATGGGAGGCTGAGGCAGGAGGATCGGTGTGAGTTCGAGACCAGCCTGGGCTACAAAAGTGAGCTCAAGGCCAGCCTCAACTGCATAGCAGGACCCTGTCTCAAAAAAAGACAAAAAAAAAAAAAAATAGAGATAGGCCAGCAGGCTGCATATCTAGAGTCCAGGCTCCCTAAGAACATAAAGGATCAGGGCTGCACTGCTGAAATACGGTAGAGCCTGGCTCCTCTGCCCCTCTGAAACCCAGACACTACCATGGGCCAGGGCACGCCGGTGGGCATGAGCACAGGTGCACACATGTGCATAAACATTTCATTGTGGTGTAAAACACATCTTAGCAACAAGGAACAAGAGAAAAATGCAAGGATCTAAGGCATCCTTTTTATTCCTTCTCATTATCTGATGTTGCAGCCTAAATCAGACATAGGCTAATGCCAGTAGAAAAAAACTTTGATATTTTTAATCAGTGGAATATCTTCCTCCTTTGCAGTTAATCCATAAACTATAGCTAAATCTGTGATGTCAATTTTAAGCAGAAAACACGTACAGTATGCATGGCCAGCATTTTCTAAGACTGTATAACTAGGTAAGAAAGCCACAGATAAACCATCATCTGTATGTGCAGTTGTTGAATCTGTGTTCTGGGTAACCCAGTTTCACAGACCCTCATCTGTTCTAGTACAACAGTGGGGTTCAGCCTGGGTAACTTCACTCTCTGAGGAACAATCCCGGCAGCACCTCACAAACCCATAAGCAGGGCATTTGGCAGGCAGGTGTATCTCTGACACAGCAGATACAGTTACTTTGGCAAGGTGCAGGAAAATGTCATGATATTTCAAATTTTAAAGAAGATGTACAGCAAGTTTGATTAATATAGATGCCCATGTTATAAGGCTGTCACCAGAACAGTAACAATGACTAAACAGTAGTCATTTCATTACTAGCAATTTCTTTTCTCAGCTAATATAAATGATTTCTGCACTGGTTATATTTACTATAAATGACAAGAAAGAATAAGGGTAAATACTCCATACTAACGATGGCTGATGAGGCGAGATAAACTCAGAGTACTGCACTCCCAAGGCCACGTCTTCTCATGCAGATTGCAATGTGGATCCTGTGTCTGTGTTGCAGAGTTTAGGGATTTAGCAAGCAGCAACCCTGAGTAAGCCACTAAGTTCTCAAAAGCAAGTGAGACTGCAGGGCCTCTGAGGCCGTTAACATGGCCTAACCCAACAGGTTTGGCATTTTATGGCCATACCTAGGGGGCCTTACATCAACCATCAGAAGCCTAGATGCGTTGGTGTTCCTGCCCCTACTGCTCCTGCCCCTCCCTGACCATGGGAAGCGCAGACAGGGCTGCCACAAACCGCAGCACCCTGGGCAGCAAGGCTGATGGGTCATGACAGGAAAGCATATGCAGAGAAGAAAAACTACAATTTAAAAATTAGAAAAATTGTACTACTAAAAGCAATGATGGAAGGTACCTAAATCTTCTCATCAATCTGACTGAGTGCTTAACTGAGGAAGAGGAGGAAGAAAAGGAGCAGGAGGAGGAAAGGCGGGCAGTCTTCATATGCTGCACCAGCACTGTACATTGAATTTAGACTAAACATGACGTGAGCAAATGTCTCCAGTAGTTAAATGTTTCCTTCAAAGGGATATCGAGATATAAATCCCACTGTCAGCACCCACGTCAACACTAGCCCAGAAGTCTTTAAAAGAACTGGCCCAAGGGTACCTAGTTACCAGAGAAGAGACAAACCAGAGAGGCAATTAGCATGGACGATGGGTAAAGGATCAAAGGGTCACCTGAAGAGCAGGTCTTTGTGGTTCTTCTTACAAGGCCAGGAAAGAGCAGGAACCACACTTCCAGGCAGCCAGCTAGGCCAGATATTTCCTCCTGGCTCTCTGGGTCACATCTCATGCTTTACAGTAATGAAGATAACATAGTTACTGGGTTGATACACACCTGTTTCTGACATATATGCATATCTGTATGCAGGAGCTTGGAGAGCCCTTGTTATATCTAAAATCTGGGTGATTCCTTGTTACAGTCTGTCAGGGAAATCCTGAGACATAATGAAATCAGAGCCCATCATAACACAGCCCTCCCCATGCAACCATGCTTGAGGATTCTTACATGTGAGCAGGGATTTTGACTTGAAGATGCCATCTGTGCTCCAGCTGGCCAATTTGCCAACATATTTAATTTCTTTAGCAGTGTACTGGATAGCAAGGGCCTACAACAATGATATGAAATGCGTGCATTTCATATCATTGTTCAGTGCTGGTCTGGGTCCTGTGCATACGCTGGCTTCCTAATATTCAATTGGTATCAAGTGAGCATTAGGATTTTAGACATAGTGAGTATTAAATATGAGAAAAGACTGCCATGGAAAATCTGATAATGCTCCATAAACTTTTGCCTAGGCAAGCCTTTAAGCAGGAGTTCTGTGTGATTTCCAGGGCCACATTATCCTCTGCATTGTCAAGAACTATAGCAATGAGTTTATCATAACAACCACGTGTTATTATCCACAGATGGCAGTCGTTACCATGTGTGAAATTCAGCCACATAAGAAATGTTTTCTTTAGCTGACATGGTATTTCAAATCATTCCAAAAAACTAGTTGTCAAGCAATCCAAGCCACTATCAATGGATGAGTAGATTAACACCCCCTCCTCCCTCACACACACATACCACAAATGAATAAACTTTTTGGCCTTTTAAAGAAAAGAAATGCTGACACTTGTTACCACAAGAGTAAAGCTTGAGGACATTCTGTTAAATGAAATAAGGCAGTCACATAGAGAAAGGTACTGTAGGAGGCCTTACACGTGATTAGAGACAGCACAGCAGTGCGTTACAGAGGTTACAGTGTGGAAAACCACGAGCTGCTCTCCACCAGATGCTGGGTTGCCGTTCTGCAAGAGCAGAGGAGCTCAGTTGCACAACAGCATGAAGAGGTTTAATGCGATATTTAATGATTTGATACTTGAATTATGATTAAGATAGTAAATTTTACCTCAGTTTAAAAAATTAGTTGTCAATATTTAAAACTTGGGAGAAGTCAGTGGAAAAAAAGATCCAGCTTTTGACAACTTGGGTCTACACTGCTGCCTGCCTGCCTTCTAGGCGTCCATTTCCCCCAAGCTCCACATCCCATTTTCAATCTGCACACCACATCTTAGGAGCCCTGATCTGGAGTTCCAGCAGGGTGTGTGCAGAGTCTTATGGGGCTGAATCATGTCCCAGTTCTCCCAGAGGATCTTATCAGTACCTGCAGGAGCTAGGTGTGTCTAGAAAAGGACCTGTGATCAGAACCAGTCCATCAGGACTCTGGTTTATGAATACATGAAGCTTACAGTTCCCGGGGTGGAAATATGAGAATCAACGTGAACACTACTCTGAGACTCACTGGAAGTAGGAAGCCCTGAGCTTTCATGGGGAGATGACAGTTACTCTTGCTGCAGGAACTAAGCACAGCCCTCCACTCTCATACAGAGCAATCCAGTCTCCAAGCAGCGGTTGTTGACCATGCTCTGTGCAAAGACAATTTGTGGCAGAGTTTCCCAACTGTTGGCAACACAAACACAGTGACTAATGGCCTAGAGGGATATCTAGAAGCCCCTACCCCACACCAAGGAAAGTGTGTGCTGTGCCTTATCAGGAATTTTTGGTTTCTTTTTTTTTTTTTTTTTTTTTTTTTTTTTTTTTTTTTTTTTTTTTTTTTTTTTTTTTTTTTTTTTTTTTTTTTTTGTACTTATTCTATAATAATCAGAACTTTAAAATGTTATTCCTGGTCATTTTTCATATTATTTTGTGTCTAGTCCCTGGCGCCCCCAGATGTAAGCAAGGGGTGATGTCTGTCCCGCTGTCTCTAGGAGGTACTCAGGAAGTAACTAATGATGTGATGAGAGGTAGGCAAGAATGACAAATGACCTGTGACACCTGAGGTAGCATCAGACCATGGAACTGCTCCCCACCAGCAGCCAGGAACCTCCTCAAGTTAAAGGTAGGAAAACCACAGGGGCTGACAGGAATACCTAACTTTAGGGCCTTTAACATGTAAGTCAGGCACCCAAATGTGTGTCAAAGTCAGAATGCTGGAGCTGGAGTGTCAGTCCTGGCTGTGGAGGTCACAGCGATGCTCATTTGCAAGCCCACAATCCTTCAAAATCTCAGTCTGCACTTGTGGAAATGAGGCCCAGTGACACCTGCTCATCATCTTTGATGTTTTCCAGAGAGGTTAACATTTTTTAAATTATAAAGCCAAGTACATACTTCAGTTACTTTAAAAAAAAAAATAAGCTGAGTGGGACTAAGGATGCAGCTCAATCCTATGCAGAGTTTCCCTGGTATACATAGGACCTTGAGTTCAACCCCAAGTACCTCAGACAAAAAGAAAGAAAACCTTTGAATATATTCCAAACCTTTGGCTATATTCCAAATGTCTACCAACAGACGGATGGATAAATGCAAGTGGCACACTCATAAATGGAGTGTCAGTCACCTCCAACAGGTACACACATGCTGAAACATGAGTGAACCCTGAAGATATGCTAAGTGAAGTAACCCAGACAACAAGGATGAATATTACAATTCCTCTTATACACAGTACACAGAAGGCCAAATTTAGAAGAGACAGGAAAGGGAACTGTGGTCATGGAGCTGGGAAGAGTACACAAGTTCTGAAGTTGGTGATGGTGGCAAACAGTAGGGATGTCCTTGAAGTGACTGAACTACAGGTGGACAGGTAAGGTGGGAGACAGTATGCTATGCACACTTGAGCACGGTAAAAAGGTTCAACATGTTTCCTGCTTACAAAAATGAGTATATGTGCGTTCTGGACATTCACAATGCAGAGACCAGTATTATACACCCATTATTTTGGTTTATGTCCTTCCAGGACTTTTTAATGGATTCTTTAAGATTTAAAATGTTTCAGAACATTTTCTGGTGAGCATCAATTCTCATATTAGTTTTAAGGAAACAAGGCGGCAGCCGCACTGGAGAAGGCGTGCGGAGAAAGGCCTCAGTTGGCCGAGCTCTTCCCGCTTCCATGACGCTTCTCCGAGAACATATGCAGCTTAGTGGTGAGCACACAGGGCACCACAGGAAAAAAGAGCCTGTGTTTAGTCAGCTCAGACTGAAAATATATCTGAGAGTAAAAATTACATACAGGTTAGAAACTGAGTCATACTAAAGTACAAAGAATGTAAAACATTAGAAATATTCTCCATCTTCAGGAGTTAGGAACCAGGTTAAAAGCACTAGTGTTTAAAAATGAAATTACATGGCATCTGTGATTTAACTCAGAGTAATTCACTGATAAGAGTACGTAAACCAGACAGAGACCCAGAGGAAATAAAAAAAGACCAAGAGTTAATTATTATTAAAGCTGGGTGATGAGTGTCTAGATTTAGATCAAGTTAAAAATGGAGAACAGAAAGAGCAATGAAGAGACTCACCCCCCCAGCTTTGTTTCCATCATCATCATCATCATTATCATCATCATCAATTTGGTACAGGGTCTCACTACACAGCTCAGACTCCCCAGTGCTGAAATTATAGGCATGTACACTACCAGGGCCATCTCTGTGGCTGGCTCAGTGTGCATGGGGGTGGGGGTGGGGGCAGTGGGGGCGTGGCACGCCAGCATGGCTTGTGGTGCCTGACCAAACCCTGGTTCCTGAGATTCCCTAAGCAAGCACTTAGTCCACTGAGCTATCTTGCTGGCCCTCACCTCCCCTTCTGACCACCTTCCCCTTTCAGACTGCCTGCTCATCTGGGATCACTTAAAAAAAAAAAAAAATGGTTCAAAAGAGCAGCTACGTAAGTGTGTATATGATTACAAAACAGTAAAACAAACAAAACCCAAACTGCTGAATAATCAATTCAATTTTGCTAGCCTTATTTGTAGAAAAGGTTTGTTTTTAAGAGCTTCAGAAATCAAATGTATTGTTATCTCAACAAAACAATACAAAACAAAATACCCAGAAAGGTTATCACTTTTTCCTATAAACCAGAAATCTAGGGGGCCCAGCAGGATGGCTTAGTGGTCTAAAGCGCCTGCTTAGGAAAGCTTAGGCAGCTGCAGGGACCTCGGTTCGATCCCCAGCACCACATGCTGCACCAGCCCTGCCCTCAGGGCAGGCTGAGCCGGCCATAAAAATAAATAAACAAACAAACAAAAGTTCTGAAACAACAATAACAAAAAAAAAAAAAAATTCTTTAAATAAAAGAAAAAACTAAGATTTAAAAAAAACCAGAAATCTATAAACCACTTTTTTTCTTGACTGCTTTTCATTAAAATTTAACATGAAACAGGTTACAGCAAATGAAAAGTTCAAACGCACCTCGCATGTGAGGGCTTAACTAGAAAATTCCACTGAAAAAATTGCAATAGTTGAAACCAAGTGACATTTTCTCCCTTAACTGTTAATAATTCCATACACTTTTTACCAAAGCATTACAAATTTATAATACAACTTTCCTCAGATTTTGTTTTTTCAAAAATATTAAAAGTCAGTATCCTGTGAACTGCTCTTAAAATGATGTGTGCATGCACAAAAGGCCAACCAAACAAGGAAAATGGCGCGGTGTGACTTATAAAGATATCCGGTGCTCCACAGCTTTACTAAATGCTCCCTTCCAAGCCAGGAACCAAGACCAGTATACACTACAGATTTAGCTGGAAAAAGCCATAACCACCCAATTCTCTAAGCAATCCTCTGGGCTCCTTATTAGAAACAACAAACAAACAACAACAACAACAAAAGCAGATGGTAAGAGGGTAACTGCATCTTAAAAAGGCACTGGGTGGGGTTTTCCTATAATTTTTTGGTAAGTGAATTGTACTGGGTGATTGGAAAACGATACGCAAAGCGTTATGATGAATAGACAAATTTTGAGGGACTTCACCAGTTCTCCTGTTTAATTTTGTCCCACTCAGTGGTGTGTGAATACAAAGCACAAACAGCATGCCAATTAGAAGTCCCTTTAAGACACTAATCATAATTAGATTCAATTTGGAAGTGAGAATTTAAAATCACTTTATCAGTTTAGATTACATACCCAGCTTTGCAAGAGAAGATTAAAAATAAAAGAACTACTCTTAAGGGGAAGATAGATATGCAAAAAATAGAAGCACATACACACACACTGGGAGGACAATCACGTATGTTCTACCAGAGTAGCAATGTAAAGATCAGAAGTTACACTCCTACTCAATTTCGACTAACATGACTGAGGCGGGACAGGGCAGCTGCAAACACAGAGCACTCAACATGAGACAGGCAGCATCCTCCACCATTTAGGAAGAGCAACATCACATTGATACCACTCTACAGGGCAAAGTTCTTATCCTAGTTTCTGAGTAAGAAAGTTAGATTCACAGAGGTAAGAGGGTGGCCCACAGTCGCAGAAGTGCAAGGCAAGTTGTCTGCCACTAAGCTAATCCCAAGTCCCCTGGGAAATACTCTTAAATGGTCAAATTTTCCGAGACTGTCTGTATCTGGATATTCAATGTCATGCCAAAGAACATCCCATTTTGTAGAACTGGAAAAACCAATAACCACAATAAATTTGAAAATGGAGAAAAGAGTTGGAGGAGCAACATTACCTAGTGTCAAGACATTTTGAAATCCTAACCATCAAACAGTGTTGCATGTAGGAGTCCTTTTAGGTCCTCATTTTGATCCGAGAAGTCAGTATTTGTAATCCCAAACTCACATCATTGGAATCTCACCAAGGTAATTCCAATCTACCACTTCCCATGCAACCCACGGCGCAAGTAAAGACACTAAAATATATTTATAACTACTGGGGAGTCAAAGGTCTCTAAGTCCAGACACAGAGATGGTTCTCTGGAACAAAGAGAGAGATCCAAGGCCTCACTGGGCTTTATTCAGTGAGGAGTGGCTTGAGGAAGAATGACTGAGAATTGTGGGAGGTAGTGAATACTATGAGCTGAGCTAGGTGGGGGTCTTGCATTTATATCTGCCACCTGCAGAGGATATGCAGAGAGCTAATGTTTTGGGTAGTCTGGTGCTTCAGCTCTGATGTAATCTTTCAAGTCCCAGGAAGTCACAGCCTCTGTCTTGAGGCTCCTTCCCAGCTGGCAGCGTGGAGATACACACATACCACCTTCAAAGACTATCACCAACACCTCAGCTAGACCAGTACACATTGCTTAAGGCAGTGGTTCTCAACCTATCTAATGCTGTGATCCTGCAATACAGTTCCTCATGCTGCGGTGACCCCAAACCAAAAAATAATTTTGGTGGCTACTTCAAAATTGTAATTTTGCTACAGTTATGGTTCAGAATGTAAATACCTGATATGCATTATGTATTCTCATTGCTACAAATCAAACAATTTAAACATAGTGATTAATCACAAAAACAATATTTAATTATATATTGAGAAATATTTATTACTAGTTCTAATAAATAATATTTCACCATGGCACAGCATGGGTTTAAATATAACAATTCCAAATAAATAACATTTTCTGGTGGCTTTAGGTGACCCTTGTGTTTTGGTCACAACCCACAGGTTGAGAACCCTGACTTAAGGCCAATTGAGAGGATAAACAAAAGCCCTAGTTAGCTCCTACATATCAATACAAGGAAATAGGGCCACACTCAATCAAAATAGAGACAGGTACTCTTCCTTCAAGGAGAGCTGGCTAGGCGGTCCTCCACAGTTGTACTGTTCTAAAGATACAGAAATAAGCAATGGACCAAAACTGTGTATCCAGAAATGCACCCTCAAATTTACGAACAGGGACTCACTGGCAATGAAGCAAAAGCCATGGAGGGAAGAAAGCACATCTTCAAATGTGAAAAACAAAACAACTGGACTTCCCTCTGCAAAGCAGAAAATACATCACCGCAAACTAGAAATAGAAAACTATTAAAGTTTCCAGAAAGAAACAGGAGAAAACCTTATGTCCTTAGATTAGATCAAAGTATCTTAGCTACATTACCAAAATGTTCCATAACATTGGATTGAAACAAAATTAAAACTCCTCTTCTCCAAAAGGCACTGTAAAGAGATGAAAATGCAAAGCTCAGGTTGGGGGAAAGAAAAAAAGAAAAAAATATATATATACCTGCAAATGGCACATCTGGTGAAGGGTTTTATTCCAAATTATAGCTCTTTTAACACTCAAGAATAAGTCAATAAAACAAATTCAAAAGAAAATGATTCAATAGACATATGAAAAGCAAATGAGTTCCTGAAAAACTCAACATCATTAGTCATTATAAAAATGAAGATTAAAAAATAATGAAATATTGCCACATTAGAAAGGTCACAATTAAAAACTCTGGGCAAACCAACTATCTGGGAAATTTGGAATTCTTGCATATTGCTGATGGACACTAATTAATTAAACAATGTTTTTGGTTCAGGGACTCACTACACAGCTTGACTCTCCCCCCACCACCCCAGTGCTGACATTACAGACATACACCACCATGCCCAGTCTCTGTGGCCAATTCAGCGTGCCTGAGGGCAGGGCCAGCGCAATATGCAGTGTGTGGGATCAAACCTGGTCCCTGTGCTTTTGCAGGTGCTAAGTTGGCTGAGCTATCTCACCCACTTGGAAATTTAAAATAATATAACCAATCTGTAAAAGTTGGCACATGTCTAGAAAAGCTGAGAAAAGCACATGATCCACCCCTAAAAATTCAGCCAAGAGTCATAAAAGCCTGCATTCATGTGTAAACTTAGATGTAAGTGTTCATAGCAGCTTTATCTGCAATCACCCCTAACGGGAAACACTCCAGATGTCTGGATGTAAATGGACAAAGCAATTATGGTACATCCATACAATGAGGCACTACTCAACAATAAAATAAACTTGGGTAGATCTCAAAAATTATGCTAGCACATCAAAAATCTCATGCTGTGCTGCAAATGGAGTCAGGCTCATCTCCCCCTCTCAAAAAACAGTACACACTTCATGATTCAGCCATGCAAAATTCTGAAAACAGCAATCCAAAAATTTGCTACCACAGGTTACAATTTGACTCTGGCTGTATGGGAACAGGGCAGGACTGCGACAACTGTGGCTATGGGCCTACTCAGCGGTGGGGGTCCTGGATGTCTCCTCACAACCCTGTCCCCTCTCCCTCATCTCTTTCTTCCATCCTTCTTTCTCCTTCTCGCTTTTTGAGACCTCATCTCACTATGGTGCCTAGGCGAGCTCTACATTCTTAGGCCCCAGTGATCCTCTCTACCTCAGGCTTTTGGAGGACTTGGGAGGTAAGACACTCACAGATCACAGTTTTTCAGCCTTGTATGCATTCCCATAGTTGTGGTGCTGATTTTATGGGTGTCCAAGTGTCGATACTTCCTACTCTAAACCTGGAGGATGATATAAGTGAACTATAGCCCCCCAAAATGTTTCTAAAAATCTTCACGTGTACATTTAATTTTACATATATTTGTGTTGTAACTGCTTGACATATTAGCTCATACTTACCCGGTATGATTGAAAAACACAAACGTTAAAATTTTTAAATATTTATTATAGTAAAAAACAGTGTCATTAATCTCCCTCAAAATATTCTGCCTTACTTTGAACACATATACTGCACCATTTCTGCCGACTTCTGAAGTTTGTTAAGCCCTCTTTCATGAATGTCTTCAGCTGTGTCTTTAGCTGACAGCTATATATTTTAGTATATAGCTGTGGCTGCTTTGATATCCTGAGTTAATTAAAAACATTTGCCTTTCATGGTTCTTTGGACTTTAGGACAGAGCCACCAGGTGTATGTCCAGATCCAGTGAATAAGGTGGACAAGGACAGGATGCACCATAACGCTGTAAAGAGCCTGCCTCTCTCCTGTGTGCCCCTTGGCAGCAGTAAGATACTGAGCAGAGAGGAATCCCAGAACTACTTCAGAAGGCGGCAAGACCAATGGGATGAGCGTGCTCAAAGTGATCGGGGATACTTTAAGTGTGTGTGTGTGGGGGGGGGGGAAGCTAGTGGCAATATGTCTTTCTCAAATAGCCTAATAATCAAGTAATCATAGCGATGTCATGTGACACATGTAATGAAATGCATGATCCTTGTTCATTCCATGCAGATAAAGCTAACTGATTGCTGCGTTCTCCTCCCTTTACCTGGCTTAAGGATAGGGATTGCGACAAACTGCAGTGAGAACAGAAGGCCGGCTCAGCCATTCTGAAGGGCTAGCGAGTCATGCCTAATGCTGAGCGAAGTAAATGCGCCTTCATCTTCATCTTTTTACCCAGCTTACTCTGAGTCCTACTTTTTGCTTTGATAAAAATCAAAGAAAATGGATGCTACTTTATATTTATTTGGAGGATGCTACCTTTCTGTCTTCACATTCAAATAACGCTTCCTTTAAGAGCCAATTTAGGACTCATATTCCAGGCAACTTTCTACTCACCAAGCTCAAGTCACAGTAGATCTGACTTTTTCTGAATTCTTCTAATGCTCTTCTGTGCTGGAATTTAGCTGTTACCACACTTCTGAGTAACACTTTTCTTGCCTCCATGCAATACTAAGCTACTTGTGGAGGCAGCATGAGGAGTACTTATGGATGGCCACCAATGGAAGGACAGTTCCACAAATACAAGGATTTGCTGAAAGTGTGTAGCTCCAACATGAAGAACAGTGCTGGAAAGTAGTGATTTTTATGTAGCTATTAAATATGTAAAAAATCTTTCACATATGTCATAAAAAGTTCACTCCTGCACACAATAATTCATAAGAGCTGAACTCTTTGAAGAATCACTCTTGATACTTCTTACATCTCTTAGAATCATACTAAGGACAAGTTTCTAAAGTTTGAAGCCGAGAGAGATATCATGGGAAGCGACACATCATGGTGTCGCTTAAATTCACGACCCCGAGGGCAGATTTTAAGGCATGCCAAAAAAACTCAGTAACAGAGAAAAGTAGTATTTCATGCAGGATTTTTAAAAACAAAAATGAACACAAAGCAATCTATGATAATCTAAGTAACAGCTTCCCATAAAGGCCGATCAGAAACAGTACCAAGAACAACATGTAACAACCAAAGGGAGAAGGTAGGTAGCACTGTTCCAACTTTACTTGAAATGATACTATTTTTAAGAAATCATATTGGCCGGGCGTGGTGGCTCACGCCTGTAATCCCAGCACTCGGGAGGCTGAGGCAGGAGGATTGGTGCGAGTTCGAGACCAGCCTGGGCTACGAAAGTGAGCTCAAGGCCAGCCTCAACTGCATAGCGAGACCCTGTCTCAAAAAAAAAAAAAAAAAAAAGAAATCATATTAAAATGTTATTTACCTTGACAGCTAAATATTTTAGTATCTCCTTAAATCATTTGCCTAAGGTGAGCACCTTCTTCAGGTCACTCTAACCTCTCGAAGTCCACAAAACAGAATGTCCTGTCTCCCGGAGCTCAGGCCACGCCTAGCTCCCCCTGCTCCAGTGAGCCCAGAATGAAGAGTGGCCAAGAGCCAGGAGCTGTGTTGCATGTGGAACACGTCCCTGCACACACTGCAGTCACGGCCTCCACGGGGAGATGCGCGGGCACCAAGAGTCACCGGAAGCTCAGTAGCAGGACCGTGTCCTCTCCTGCCCTCACCCAGCACATCCCCTCAGCAGGGGCGCAAGGCCACACTGCGGCTGCCTGGGTCTAGGCTTCTTGGGTGTGCAGTGTCTCTCTGTGTAATCTGAATGAACGAGTGAGTGGACGGTGAGACTCCCCAGGGAAGGCAGGACTGCCAGGCCCCTGGCACCCCACCCACAGTGCCTGCTGCTGAGCCGAGGAGCACTGACGAGGAGCACTGATGCTGTCCTCAGCAGCCACAGTGCTCACAAACTACACCGTTTCCTGTAGGCTCCGAAGACAAAGGCGTCACTGGGAGCCGGGCGACGCGCCCCACGAGCTTTCCCTGAGTACCCACACCATGTTGCTTCCCACAATTTCACAGTTTTATCCTGAGAAGAAACAGCACTATTTCTGCCAGGAATCACACACTGAAACATGGTTCTGTTTTGCTTCTGGACATACTGTATTTGATAAAATTAGAAGGAAGTCACCATACCAACATTTTCATACAAGGAAGGGGAAAAAAAAGGAACGTAAAACTCAGCTACAAGACCCAGGACAGACAGAGGACGCCAAGAAAGCAGGGTCTGCAGGCCCCGTACCTCGAGGCATAAACATTCTCTAATGTTCTTCCTTCTCCTCAGTTGCGGTATTCCACCGGGCACTATCAGAAGAGATAGGGGCCACTCGCACCGAACACATTTACCCTCATGGAGAGACAGTCCTAGGGGAAAATGAAGTCCCTGGTCCACAACACTCTGTAAACACAGAATCCCTTATGAGCTCTCCTGAATGACTCTACCGTGACTTGGCACTGAGTCTCCTATGGCAGAATGGAGACTAGCATGGTGACCTTTAGACATTTATGCATATGTGAAAATTCTACAGTATAATTTCACATAGATTTCACAGTATACAGCCCTGCTCCTTCATAAATATTGAAGTCACAAGATATGAACTTCTGACAGTTCAACCTAAGTTTTCCAGATGAAGAGACAGCAGCTCAGGAAGACAAGTGGCTTGCTTATATCCTCAAGGCAATGAGGGGACCCTCCACCTGAGTGTCTGCCCAGTATCCAGGACATCTTCTGCTGCTCTGTGCTTGGCTTCTGAGGCCCAAAGCAGGTGCGTGTGCCGGCCACAAACAGCTCCCATCACTTCAGGGAACAGGTGAGGGCCACACTCACTACAGCAAGCAGGTACACCCACCACAGAACTCTCTTCTGAAGCAGCCAGAGGTCTTAGAGTCACTACCCCCCTGGAGCTCCTGAGGCTCTAGCAAAGGAGAAACTCTGGTGCAGAAATATTCATAAAGAACTCATCCAGGGGCAGGGAAGGTAGCTCTGTGGCACAAGTGCCTACCTGGCAAGCGCAAGCTCGTGAGTTTGAACACCAGTCCCACACACACAAAAAAAGAACTCATTCAGGGGTAGGGGAGATAGCGTATTAGAGTAATGGCCTGGCAAGTGCAAGGGCCTGAGCTCATTCCCCAGGTCCACACACACAAAAGAACTCATTCAATTACTGGTGTATGAAAAGGCCAGAAAGCTGGGCTCAGTGGCGCACACCTATAATCTTGGCCATTCACAAGGTGGAGGCAGGGGATCGCAAGTCAGAGGCCAGCCTGAGAAACTCAGTGGTACAGCCCTTGCCTAGTGTGACCTGGGCTCTGGGTCACTCCCCAGTTGTGGAAAACAGCTTAGTCCATGGAACTTGACATGGTTACCACATTCTTTCTTCATTAATTAAAATACTTTGTGTTATAATTATAAAACTATGAAGATCTC
>PVJA010028557.1:0-27476 GCA_004027025.1 Myocastor coypus | reverse complement strand
GAAAAAAAAAAAAAAAAAACAGGGCCAGCAAGACAGCTCAGGGGACTAAGCACCTGCTTAGGCAAGTGCAGGGACTGGGTTTCGATCTCTACCATCACATTATGCCCTGGCCCTGCCCCTGGGCAAGCTGATGCAGCCAGAGACCAGGCATGGTGGCAAAAGCCTATAATCCCAGAGGTGGGGAGGCTGAAAATAGGAGGATCACTAAGAGTCCACGCTGCATAGTGAGACCCTGTACCAAATATATTGTTAAAAAAGACAATAGGGGCCCGGCGGGATGGCTCAGTGGTCTAAAGTGCCTAAAGCTTGGGCAGCTTCAGGGACCGCGGTTCGATCCCCAGCACCACATGCTGCGCCAGCCCTGCCCTCAGGACAGGCTGAGCCGGCCATAAAAATGAGTGAATAAACAAAGGTTCTGAAACAAGAAAAAATAAATAAAATAAAAAAGAAAACTATTAGTTTAATCTCAGCCAATCATAAAATATTTTTTAATTTTAAAAAATTTCAGCGCCTGGTGGGAATGGCTCAGTGGTATAAAGTGCCTGCTTGGGAAAGCTTGGGCAGCTTCAGGTACTGCAGTTCGTTCCCCGGCACCACATGCTGCGCCAGCCCTGCTCTCGGGGTGGGCTGAGCCAGCCATAAAAATGAGTGAATAAACAAAGGTTCTGAAACAAGAAAAAAATAATAATAATTTAAAAAAAAAAACCTTTTTTTTTTTTGTCTTTTTGAGACAGGGTCTCGCTATGCAGTTGAGGCTGGTCCTGTGCTCACTTTTGTAGCCCAGGCTGGTCTCGAACTCGCACCAATCCTCCTGCCTCAGCCTCCCAAGTGCTGGGATTACAGGCGTGAGCCACCACGCCCAGCAAAAAAACCTTTTAAACTCTTACAAGCTTGCACTGAATCGTAACAGCATTTCTGGCTTAGGATAAATGTCTCAATGATAAACTACCTTAGCACAAATTTCTACAAATGAGTATACTAAACCAGGTGTGGTGGCAAATGCCTATAATTCCAGCCCTCAGGAGGCTGAGGCAGGAGGATCACTGCAAGTTTGAGGCCAGCCTGGGCTTTATAGCAAGTTCAAGATCAGCCAAATAGCTCAGCAGGTTAAAGTGCTTGCTGAGGGTCCGAGTTAGATCCCCAGGCCTGACATACCAGGCCCCACCCCCAGGGCGTGCTGAGACAGGCAATGGAGACTAGGCATGGTGGTCCACACTTATAATCTCAGCTCTTGGGAGGCTGTAAACAATCCCATTTAGCAGTGAGACCCTGAACATCCTGTGACCGTTTCCTAAAAATACAAAAACAAGCAAAAAAGAAGACCAGCCAGAAAACACAGCAGGAACCTATCTTAAAACAAATAAGCAAAAACATAAATATGTAGACCCCAAAAATCTTTGTGTACTTTTATCTTTAAAAAACTTAACAGGGGGGCCTGGCAGGATGGCTCAGTGGTCTAAAGCACCTAAGGAAAGCTTGGGCAGCTGCGGTTCCATCCGGTTCCATCCCCGGCACCACGTGCTGCGCCAGCCCTGCCCTCAAGGCAGGCTGAGCCAGCCATAAAAATAAATAAATAAACAAACAAACAAAAGTTCTGAAACAAGAAAAAAAAATTAAATTCTTAATAAATAAATAAATAAATAAATAAGTTAACGGGGGCCTGGCAGGATGGCTCAGTGGTCTAAAGCGCCTGCTTAGGAAAGCTTGGGCGGCTTCAGGGACCGAGGTTCGATCCCCCGCACATGCTGTGCCAGCCCTGCCCTCAGGGCAGGCTGAGCCAGCCATAAAAATAAATAAACAAACAAAAGTTCTGAAGCAAGAAAAAAATAAAATAATTCAAAAAAAAAAAAGTTAACAGGGCCAGTGAAATAGGCTGATAAGCACAAGGTCCTGAGTTTGATCTCCAGATACCAAAAAAAGGTCACATGTGCTGAGTGTGACAGCACACTGAGGCAGGAGGATCCAAAACTCAAGGCCAACCTACACAACGTAGCAAGAGTCTCAAAATGTTAAGAGGCTGTGGCTGCAGCTCAGTGGTACAGTGCCCGCAGGGCTGATCATAGCACCCCCCCCAAAAAAAGCCAGAGAGGCACTGTCTACACAATTTGTGAATGAGAAGGACAGGTGCGAGCTGCAAGCCTGTCCTCAGGACCAGCACCACAGTCACAGCAGGGACTCACTGGCTCTGTGTATCCTCTCCCGGACCTCCATGTACTCCTGCTCGTGCTTCACGGCTGTCATTGCCACTGCCAGCTCATTGATCATCTCTTCCAGCTTGTTCTGGTGAGCTGTGAAAGAGAAGAGTGCATCAGCGGGCAGCCAGGGTGTCACTGTGAAAGACAACATGGTCATGTGCTTCCCAGAGATGGCTGGGAGAAGCCACTTTTAGAAACAGAGCAAGTGTCAATCTGGACCACCATTATGAAACTCTAAAGACAATTTAATTCTCAGAACATTTTTTTTTTCTTTTTTGTGGGACCGGGGTTCAAACTCACGACCTTGCACTTGCCAGGCAGGCACTTGTGCCATGGAACCATCTCCCCAGCCCCCTCTCAGAACATTTTTTAAAAGCTCATTATCACACTGAGCATGGTAGCATACACATGTAATCCTGTGCTTAGCAGACACACGTAATCCCAGCGCACCGGAGCTGAGCCAGGATTGCTGTGAGTTCAATGCCAGCCTGGACCACACTGTGAGTTCAAGCCCTAAACTACATAGCACGACCCTGTCTCCAAAGCAAAAGGCAAACCAGAAGCATACTTTTCAGAGCTGACTCCAGAAAACCCTAAGAGACGTCACTAATGAACCAGTACTATTTCATCAAGTCCATGATTTTTTTTTTTTTTTTTTTTTTTTGGTGGGACCAGGGTTCGAACTCACTACCTTGCACTTGCCCAGCAGGCACTTGTGCCTCGGAGCTATCTCCCCAGCCCCAAGTCCATGATTTTGACTGCTAACTACACAGATGACAAAAAACAGCACACAAATTATTTTTGTAATCCTAAAGCCTATAAATAACAACATTTAGGGGCCAGGGAGATAACTCCATGGCACAAGTGCCTGCCTGGCAAGTGCAAGGTTGTGAGTTCCAATCCCTGTCCTGCCAAAAAACTAAAAATTAAAAAATTAAAAAATAACAATATTGGGGCTGGGGAGATAGCTCCGAGGCACAAGTGCCTGCTGGGCAAGTGCAAGGTTGTGAGTTCGAACCCTGGTCCCACAAAAAATAAATAAATAAACAAACAAACAAACAAACAATATTTAAACCAAAATTATCCAGGTGTGGTGGCCTATGCTTATAATCACAGAACTTGGGAGGCTAAGGCAGGAGGATTGGTGCAAGTTTGAGACCAGCCTGGGCTATGAATGTGAGCTCAAGGCCAGCCTGAACTGCATAGTGAGACCCTGTCTCAGACATACATACATAAAATTAAATTCACATAAGCCTGGGGCTGGGGAGATAACTCAGTAGAATGAGTGCTTGCCTGGCAAGCACAAGGGCCTGAGTTTTGTCAGTTCCGCAGGTAATTCACATAAACCAGGTACGATGGATGACATACACCTGTAATCCCAGCACCCTTGGAGGCTAGGGCAGGATTATACATATGAGCCCAGCCTGCACACTTGAGCAAGACTATTTCTCAAAAACAAAGGGCTGGGGAGATAGCTCAATGGTCTAAGTGCCTACCTGGCAAGTGCGAAGACTCTAGGTTTGATCCCCAGTACCAGTGCTGCACGCTGTGTCGGCCCTATGCCAAGTTGACCACCTAAACCAGGCATGGTGGTGCATACCTATGATCCTAGCGCTAGAAAGGCTGAATGAGGAGGATCACTATGAGTCCAGGCTGCTAGTGAGACCTTGTACCAAATAAAGTTTAAAAAAAGAAAAACTGAAAAAGGGATGGAGGTTCAGTGTGATAGCTCAGCAGTCTAAAGCGCCTGCTTAGGCAAGCTTAGGTAACTGCATGGACCACAGTTCAATCCCCGGCACCACATGCTGCGCCGGCCTCATCCCCTATCCCCAGGGCAGGCTGAGCCGGCCATAACACAAAGTTTATTTATTTTTTTTTTAAATTTTATTTATTTATTTTTCTTGTTTCAGAACCTTTATTTGTTTATTCACTCACTTTTATGGCCGGCTCAGCCCGCCCCAAGGGCAGGGCTGGCGCAGCATGTGGTGCCGGGGATCGAACCACGGTCCCTGAAGCCGCCCAAGCTTTCCCAAGCAGGCGCTTCAGACCACTGAGCCATCCCGCCGGGCCCAACACAAAGTTTAAAAAAGAAAATTTTTTTTAAAGGAATGGAGACATGGGTTTCTGCAAAGACCTTGTGTTCGATGCCCAGCACTACTACCAAAAATCAAAACAAAGCAAAAACCTCCTAATTTAGGTATAACTTAAAAATAAGACTTTTAAACTCTATGAAACTAAGCAGAAAACATTCTTAGGAAAATCCACACAAACTCAAAAACATTTTTCTAGGACGAAGTAATGTTCTTACCACAGTGGGGAACAGCAAGGATTTTTTTTTTTTTTTTTTTTTTGTCTTTTTGAGACAGGGTCTCAGTATGCAGTTGAGGCTGGCCTTGAGCTCACTTTTGTAGCCCAGGCTGGTCTCGAACTCGCACCGATCCTCCTGCCTCAGCCTCCCAAGTGCTGGTATTACAGGCGTGCGCCACCACACCCAGCCAATAAAGACTTTCTATCTCTCTTTTTTTTTTTTTTGTCCTTTTGAGACAGGGTCTTGTTATGCAGTTCAGGCTGTCCCTGCGCTCACTTTGGTAGCCCAGGCTGGTCTCGAACTTGCACCTATACTGCCTCAGCCTCCCTAGTGCTGGGATTATAGGCGCGCGCCACCACGCCTGGCCAGCAAGGATTTTAAGTAAACAGACAAACTCAACTGTACAAGTTTGTAACTGTGCAGTCTCTGTTACCAAAAAGGAATACAAGATTGTGTCCTGAAGACTACGCTTGTAACTGGTACTACATTCTGACAAGAATCTGGAGGGGGAGGTGGGAACTCCTCAGCCCTGCCCCATCCAGCCTCTTGTGGGGGCCCGAGTTCATGGCAGGTGATCTCAGCCAAAGCCACAGCACCTCTCCAGCAGAAGAACTGGAATCGCAAAGCACCCTCAGGGCTTCATTCTAGAAGCCTCAGACACCACATAGAACCTTGAGAGCAGGGATTCTCAGGAGTGGCACTGGTGACACTTGGACTAACTGTCCTGTGTTTGCTGTGGGGAGCTGCCTAGGGAACTGGAGGATATGCAGTGGCACCAGCAGCCTTGGGAGGCCGGTAGCAGCCACTCACTTTAGCCTTGAGTTTAGCAATGTTTTGAGATAATGTCAAATGTGCCCGGGTAAAGATCATGGCCCACTTGAGAAGCCCTGCTTTAAAGGAAGGCTCAAGTTGACAACTGCCATTCACTTAGATTAACAAGCAAAAGCAAAACTTCAAATACTGCATGACAGAATTACTTAAGAAGTAAGAAGTTCAGTTCTGCATTCGCAGGCAGTATTTTCTGACCATTTAAGTTGGACCAATTTCAAAAAAGAAAAGGAAACACAAAGCCCTTTAAAACTCCTAATTTGGGCCAGGGTAGGTCAGTGGCAAAGCACCTGCCTGGCAAGTGTGAGGTACCCCTCAATTCCTGGTACCCCTCAAAAAACCTTATTTCTCCTTTAGAACTAGCCAAGCCTAATCCCATAAGTGGTCCTAAAAAATAAGCACAAGAATTAGTAAATAAGCCAGGTGTGGTGGCTCACGCCTGTAATCCCAGCACTTGGGAGGCTGAGGCAGGAGAATTGATGTGAGTTCGAGACCAGCCTGAGCTACAAAAGTGAGCTCAAGGCCAGCCTGAACTGCATAGCGAGACCATCTCAAAAAAAAAAAAAAAAAAAAAAAAAAAAAAAAAAAAAAAAAAAAAAAAAAAAAAAAAAAAACCAAACAAAACAAAACAAAAAAAAAAAAGAAAGAATTACTACGTAGTATAACTCCCAAATGAACAGATGTCACATAGGGTATAGCCTAGTGGCACAAGCGCCTGCCTGCCAAGTCCAAGGTCATGAGTTCAAACCCTGCTCCTGACAAAAAAAAAAAAAGAACAGATGTCACAACCTCACACAATTGCCATATTCTTCAAGTTAGTACAATACTGTTAATATCTGGGACATATGTTATCATGCTAATACTATGGAATTTTATTTTTATTTATTTATTTTTTTTTTTCTTTGTTTCAGAACCTTTATTTGTTTATTCACTCATTTTTATGGCCGGCTCAGCCCGCCCCGAGGGCAGGGCTGGCACAGCATGTGGTGCCAGGGATCGAACCGAGGTCCCTGAAGCTGCCCAGGCTTGCCCAAGCTTTCCCAAGCAGGCGCTTTAGACCACTGAGCCATCCCGCCGGGCCCCTTACTATGGAATTTTAAACAACTGCTAGCTTTCAAAAGCCCTAGCAAAAGGGAAGGAGAGTGCTGGCTTTTACTAAGTTTTTTTTTTTTTTTTTAAGAATTTTTTATTTTATTTTTATTTTTTTCTTGTTTCAGAACCTTTATTTGTTTATTCACTCATTTTTATGGCTGGCTCAGCCCACCCCGAGGGCAGGGCTGGCGCAGCATGTGGTGCCGGGGAATTGAACCGTGGTCCCTGAAGCCACCCAAGTTATCCCAAGCAGGCGCTTTAGACCACTGAGCCATCACGCCGGGACCTACTAAGTTATTTATCTAAAAGAACCAATCAGCACGTACTACTGGTCAGCCAAACCATAACCAGTCTATCTGAGCCTATGACCAAAAGAACTTTTTACATCATGTGGTCTTTTACTTACATTTCACGCCTAACCATACTTCAAGTCAGAAACTTTCAATAACAAATAACTAAGTCTGGGCCAGCGAGGTAGCTCAGCAGTCTAAAGCACCTGCTTAGGCAAGCTTAGGCAACTACAGGGAGCACGGCTTGATCCCCAGCACCACATGCTGCGCCAGCCCCAACCCCAAGGCAGGCTGAGGCGGCCATAACATAAATAAAGTTAAAAAAGAAAAGAAACTTAACTTCAACAAATAACCAAGTCTGTGAAATACCTTCTACAAAGCCAAAAGCAAGATTTATAATTGCCTGGTTTAATTGCATCTCTCTCATGTGATATATGCCTGTAATCACAGTATTTGGAAGGCTACACTACATAAAGAAACCCTGTTTCAAAAACTTTACGTAACCTAACCCATCTCTCTTATCAACCAGATAAACCGCCAAAAAAAAAAAAAAAAAAAAAAAAAAAAAAAAAAAAAAAAAAAAAAAAAAAAAAAAAAAAAAAAAAAAAAAAAAAAAAAAAAAAAAAAAAAAAAAAAAAAAAAAAAAAAAAAAAAAAAAACTCAACCAAATTAGTTGCAGAGCTTAAAAAAAAAAAAAAAGAAAGAAAGAAAGAAAGAAAACACTCTCATGCCAACAAACTGAGTTAGAGAAAAAGAAAGCAGAAATTAGACATCAGCAAACAAAAAGCTACCAAAATGCAGTCCACATACCATCCCAGGTATCTCCACCACCTGAAGAAAAGTGCGAGACACATTAGCTAAACTAATTGTATCTAAGAATAAGGAAATAAAGGAATATATGCCAGAATCAGCAAATTAACAGAACCTAAGACCCACGTAACCTATATGCTCAAAGGAGCACAAAGTGCTAAGAAAAGCTGCCAGAGGGCAAACTGCAAAGAACAGCAACAACAAATTAACTTCCAAAAATTCTGTGTCAAATAAGAGACATAAATAAAAGTTATAGTGCATTTCACCAAGTTTTGGTTCAAGGACAATGAATGGACAGGGAATTGTTTAAAAGTGTACTAAATTGAGGCAGGAGGATTGATGCAAGTTCGAGACCAGCCTGGGCTACAAAAGTGAGCTCAGGACCAGCCTCAACTGCATAGCGAGACCCTGTCTCAAAAAGACAAAAAAACCAAAGTGTACTAAATTAAAATTAGCTCTGGGGGCCAGCAAGATGGTTCAAAGGTCTAAAGAGCCTGCTTAGGAAAGCTTAGGCAACCTCAGGGACCGTGGTTCAATCCCTGGCACCACATGCATGCCAGCCACAGGGCAGGCTGAGCCGGCCATAATAATAAAAACTGAAATAAATAAATGAATGAATGAATAAATAAATAAATAAATAAGTAAAATCAGCACTTGGAATGGTCTATAACCTTCCAAATGTTCACCTCACCTTCTGTTTCCATGTCTTGGCCTTTTGGAGCCTCCCCAATGTCAATGGTGAACATCACTATCTTTGGAGTCATGGTAGACATTCTGTTACTAAAACAAAACTTGTATGTTCCATCCATGTGAGCAGCGAATGTGTACTTCCCACTGGACTCTCGGTCTCCTTTGTAAATCCCTTTATTATCAGGTCCTGTGATCTGGAGGCAGAAGAGAAACACATAAAATCTCACCAAAGGCCCACAGATATAGCTCTGCAGCCTAAGTGCCTGCCTGGCCAGTACAAGGTCCCGAGTTTGATCCCCAGTACTACAAAATAAAATAAAATGAAATCTCAGCCGGGCGTGGTGGCGCACGCCTGTAATCCCAGCACTTGGGAGGCTGAGGCAGGAAGATCAGTGCGAGTTCAAGACCAGCCTGGGCCACAAAAGTGAGCCCAAGGCCAGCCTGAACTGCACAGCGACACCCTGTCTGAAAAAGACAAAAAAAGAAATCTCACCGAAGATGTTAAATCATAAACCTTGTAAGTAATGTCCACTGGCAGTAAGAAGCCAACATAGGACTTTCACTTGGATCCGCTTCAGGTAAGTGACGGGAACTACTCTGGTTCCAGTCTTCTCGCTTCATGAACAAGGGTGCACTACAAAGCTCTCTAAGGTATCTTTCAGCTCTGGGTGCATTCATGCCCTATGTGTCCAGCTGAAATTCAAATCCCTCAGAAACAAACCACAACTTTCATAAGAGTCTCCAACTAGCCTAATACCTCAAGAAAATTCTGTCTGTCTGTTCAATGTGGCATCAGGGACTGAACTCACGACCTTGCACTTGCCAGGCAGGTGTTTATGCTGCTTAACTTTATCCCAGGTCCATCAACAAATATTTGAACATGTGAGTGATACTTTAAAAAACAAACAAGGGCCACAGAGATGGTTCAGTGGACTAAAGTGCCTGCTCAGGAAAGCTTAGGCAAGCACAGGGACCGCAGTTCGATCCCTGGCACATGTCATGCCAGCCCCACCCCCAGGGCAGGCTGAGGCAGTAATAATAATAATAATAATAATAATAATAGGAGGATCACTATGAGTCCGAGCTGTGTAGGGAGATCCTATACTAAATACATTTTTAGGGGCCCGGCAGGATGGCTCAGTGGTCTAAAGCGCCTGCTTAGGAAAACTTAGGCGGCTTCAGGGGCTGGTTCGATCCCCAGCACCACATGCTGTGCCAGCCCTGCCCTCAGGGCAGGCTGAGCCAGCCATAAAAATAAATAAACAAACAAAAGATCTGAAACAAGAAAAAATAATAAATAAAAACTTTTTTTAAAAAAATAAATAAATAAATAAATATTTTTAAAAAAGAAAAGAGGGGCCCGGCAGGATGGCTCAGTGGTCTAAAGCGCCTGCTTAGGAAAGCGTGGGCGGCTGCAGGGACCTCAGTTCAATCCCCGGCACCACATGCTGTGCCAGCCCTGCCCTCAGGGCAGGCTGACCCAGCCATAAAAATAAACAAACAAAAGTTCTGAAACAAGAAACAAAATAATTCTTTTTTTTTTTTTAGATGATTCTTTTATTTATTTATTTATTTATTTATTTATTTATTTATTTTTTCTTGTTTCAGAACTTTTGTTTGCTTATTCACTGATTTTTATGGCTGGCTCAGCCTGCCCTGAGGGCAGGGTTGGTGCAGCCTGTGGTGCCGGGGGATCGGGGATCGAACTGCGGTCCCTGCCGCCGCCTGCAGGCGCTTCAGATCGCTGAGCCATCCTGCCGGCCCCAAAATAATTCTAAAATAAAAAATAAAAATAAAAGTAAAAAAGAAATAAAATGGGGCCAGCAATATAGTTCAGTGGTAGTGTCTAGGCAGATAGCTCCATGGCACAAGTGCCTGCCTAGCAAGCACAAGGTTGTGAGTTCGAACCCCAATCCCACAAAGAAAAAGTAGTGTAAAGTTCCTGATTAGGCAAGCTCAGGCAAAGCTGAGACCAAAGTTAGATCCCCAGCACCACCGGCTGCGCTAGCCCCACCCCTAGGGCAGGCTGAGCTGGACAAACAAAACCTTTCAGTTGCTGCTGCTGCCACTGCTCCTGCCTATTTGCTCTTGCTGTTTTCCACTTCTGTGAACTGCTGTCCTCTGCATGTGCCACTCTGCCATGGAACCAGCCAAGTAAGGACTGAAACCTCCATAAACTGTGAGCTCAACACATCTTTCCTTCCTTCCTTCCTTTTTTTTTTTTTTTCCTTGCGGGACCGGGGTTCGAACTCATGACCTTGCACTTGCCAGCTGGACACTTGTGCCACGGAGCTATCTCCCTGGCCCCAAATCTTTCCTTCCTTAAAAAAAAATAATAAATAAAACAAACAAACAAAAAACTATGTATTCAGTACAGGACCTATTGGGTCTCACTACACAGATGAGACTCATAGTGATCCACCTGTTTGCAGCCTCCCAAGGGCTGGGATTACAGGCCCAGGCCACCTAGTCTCAATTACGACAGTGTCAGAGCACCCCGAGGTTGGAGCTGGCATGGCACACGACGATGGAATCCCAGTCTCTGCATCTGCCCAAGCAGGTACTTTAATCCAGAGTTATTTGGCTGCCACACCCCCGCCCCCCGCAAAAAAAGAAAAACTTTAAAATGAGCTTATAAATGTTTATAAAAACATTTAAGCTGGGCATGGTGGCTCACGCCTGTAATCCCAGCACTCGGGAGGCTGAGGCAGGAGGATTGGTGCGAGTTCGAGACCAGCCTGGCCTACAAAAGTGAGCTCAGGACCAGCCTCAACTGCATAGCGAGACCCTGTCTCAAAAAGACAAAAAAAAAAAAAAAAACATTTAAAGGGGTGCCAGGGAGACAGCTCCGTGGTACAAGTGCCTGTCTGGCAAGTGCAAAGTTGTGAGTTCGAACCCCAGTCCCACAAAAAAAAAAAAAAAAAAATTTAAAGATTTTTGTGATTACTGTCACACAATGAGGAAATTGCTTTAGCAAAATATGCCTGATAAGGCTTAAGAGAAAGGACTCAGAAGAAATTAGAAGAATCACATTTTCATCGCTGACTGCCTCAAACCAGCTGTTACACTCTGGGCAGGTCCGTCCTTTTAAGCTCCTGTCACCTGTCAAAACTTGGCTGAAAAGCTCATCTCTAAAGTCTTTGCTAATTGAAACAGCCTCTTACATTGTGTAATTTGCAACCAGCTCTATTGCCCTTCAATAACAAATAAAAGACCAATCAAAATCTTTACACTTCACATCCACCATGACTCCTAAAATGCGCGATCAACTCCCCAACTCTCTCCCGGGCAGAGCGGGCGAAATTTAGAAGCTAGAGCCTGAGGCAAAACATTATGATCGTTTTTACAAAAATTAAAGAAAAATGTAACTTCTCCCTAGCTTCTGATCTACTTTTTCAGAAGTTTGCACGCCTCGTCCCGGCATCGCCGTAACCAGGAGAGCGGCTGCTGATCGGATTGGGACCAATCGCGCACGACTCTCGGCGCCTTCGGGGCGGAGAATAACACGCGGCGCTCGAGCGACAAAGCCGGGCCATAGGGGGGTCCCCTGGACTCTGCCGTCAAACTGCAGGGTCGTGATGAGTACTGAACAGCTCGGCAGCCCCGCGGCGTGGGTTCCCGCGGCAAATGGACCCCGAGGGGCCGCCGGGGGGCACGACCCCTCCCAGCACCGACGGCGGCCCGGTGCGCGCTGCTCCCTAGTCCCGCGCTCCACCAATCCCCACGACGCGCGAAGCCGCCTCGGCCGCGGGCAGCGCGCCCGCACCTCCACGTCGATGTCCAGGAAGCCGCCCTCGGCCACCTCGAAGATGAGGCCCATCTTGGTGCCCGAGGTGACCCGCTCGAAGAAACACTCCTCGGCATGAGCATCGATGCTAACGAAGTAGCCCGAAGCCGTGGCCACGAGAGCGGCCAAGAGCACCAGCAGTTCTGCAAGCGTCACCATGGTGGGGCTGGGGCCGAAGCCAGGACCCGGACTGCGGCCTCCGGAGTCGCCGCCACCGCTACCTCCTCGGCCGCCGCCGCCTCAGCTCCGCCCCTTCCGGCTGCGCCACCCGAGGGGGCTGATGCGTGCCCCACGGATTGGTGAGCGCCCGTGCCTGCCACGTAACGGATGCACGGCGGCCGCCGAGGTTCATGCCTGCTGTGTGCGGCTCCGGCTCCGACGGCGGCTCAGAAGTGCCAAACCGTTCTCTCCCAGACTTCTGACGCTCAAACTGATCTTCAAGTAGACTTCTCAGGAAAGCAGTCATGCAAAGACTCCCCTGCCCGGTAATGGCCGTTTTACTCTTGCTCCCAAAGATCGTGAACGATTTGGGAGCCAGTGATGGGATGGAGAGAATGGAAAGTGAAGACTAAAAAGTAAAGTGGGGACAGCAGTCAAAAAACCTTTGAGGGGTTTTGCTGTCCGCTCCCCATTTTCCTGTTTATCTGGGTCTGGGAAAGGGCGGATGTAGACGCAGGGTGCTGGAAACGCCCAAGATCTTAACCTAGTTGTGGATACCTGGGTGATTTACGTGGTTTTTTGTTTGTTTGTTTTTATCAAGAAGCTGTAGAGCCAGGCGTGTTAGCGTATTGGCGCACGCCTGTAATCCCAGCACTGGGGAGGCTGAAAACCGAAGGATCACTACAAGTGCGAGCTGCGTAGTGCTGAGACCCTGTACCAAATACATAAAATATAATAATAATAATAATAATAATAATAATAATAATAATAATAATAATAATGAAACTGTACTTAAGACAGATGCCCTTCCCCAGACCCAGATAAACAGGGAAATGGGGAGGGAGCAGCAAAACTCCTCAAACGTTTTTTTTGTTTTGTTTTCCTCAAAGGTTTTGACTGTAATTCCCAGTTTTTTTTTTTTTTTTTTTTTAGTCCCCACTCTCCGATCTCCACATTCTATCACTGGCTCCAAATCCTTCGCGATCTTTGTGAACAAGTGTGAAACAGCGTTTACCAGGCTGGGGCCTCTTGATTACTGCTTTCCTGAGAGTCTACATGAAGATTGACCTCATTTTACTTTACATATGGAACCTATTATTTGCCAAATTTTACCTTGTTCAAATTCCTTCAATATAGATCTGCAGGTTGTGTGTGTGTGAGTATACAGGGTCTCACTATGAAGCTGACTCATAGTGATCCTGTTTCCTGCCTCCGAAGTGCTGGAATTATAGGCACGTGCCACCACGCTGGGACTCCATCGCCGGCTCAGCGAGCCCGAGAGTGGGAGCGGCATCAAACCCTGGCCCCTGCGTTAACCAAGCAAGCACTTAGTCCGCTGAGCTATACAGCCGGCCCTCAGATCTCCCAGTTCTCTAAAGACTTTTTTTTTTTGGCGGGGGGGGGGGGGGGGGGGGGGGGGGGGCTGTCCGGAACCGGGGGTTGAACTCAGGTCCTTGACCTTGGCAGGCAAGCACTTCCACTGAGCTATCTCCCCAGCCCCTCTCTAAAGTCTTCTTGCAGTCCTACACCCCCTTGGCTGGCGCTATCTCCCTGACCCTATGATTGTCCTTTCTGACACTGGGCCTCCTGGCAGTCTCCTACTTAGGCCTTACAACCCAATTCAGACATCACCCATGTGTCCCCAGATGGCCCTAGATATCCTCTCCTCTATACTCACCTCCTCCTCCTGGCTTTCCACTCAGACCTGTTCTGACCAAATGACTGATTTACCACTTCTGAAGCACAGCCTTGGTGCCTGTGTAACCATCCCCTCAACCCCTACTTACAGCCACAAAAAGAGGGCTCCTTCCACATTAATTGAGTTCATTGACTGACCTGGTATCAAGGACCCTAGACTCTTTCTCCACCTGTGCACATAACTGTGTGACTTGGGGAGATGGAATTTTTCTTTGTGAAAAGAGATGATGGCACCAGCATGCCTGACAAATTCAAGAGGTTATTCTTTTTTAAAACACCAATAGGCAATAGGGGGCAGTAGCAGCACAATACCCAGGCCCTCCTAGTTAGGTGTCAGGGAATAAGAGCCCTTGTGTGTTGAAGGCATCCAGGGGTGACAGTGTTCTACTGGCCCAGGTTCCAGGAGTGACCCCGGGTTTCCCTGTTCCCTGCCTGACAGAGGTCTGGCTTTACCTGACAGCTCAGACCTGAAGAAACTGCCAAGGACAACGTTTCCTTCTAGAAGTTTCTCTTTTTAAAAAATTCATTTTAATGAGATTCATCTAGAAATTTCAAGGTTAATTTTCAATTTTTTTTAAAATTTTATTTATTTTTTTCCTGTTTCAGAACCTTTGTTTGTTTATTTACTCTTTTATGGCTGGCTCAGCCTGCCCCGAGTGCAGGGCTGGTGCAGCATGTGGTGCCGGGGATCAAACCACAGTCCCTGAAGCTGCCCAGGCTTTCCAAAGCAGGCGCTTTAGACCACTGAGCCATCCCACCGGGCCCCTAATTTTCAATTTTTAAATGATTAAAACATAATCTAATTCTAGGGGCCAGGGAAATAGCTCCATGGCGCAAGTGCCTACCTGGCAAGTGCAGGGTCGTGAGTTTGAACCCCAGTGCCAGAAAAAAAAAAAAAAAAAAAAAAAAAATCAAAACTAACTCTACCAATCAGGGATTTAAAACACAGACACTTAGCATCTCAGTACAACATAAAGAATTTTTTTTTTTAGGTGGGGACCAGGGTTCCAACTCATGACCTTGCATTTGCCAGGGAGGCACTTGTTCCACAGAGCTATCTCCCCAGCCCCCAAGAATTTTTTTTAAAAAGAATTTAATGCAGCCGGGCGTGGTAGCGCACGCCTGTAATCCCAGAACTTGGGAGGCTGAGACAGGAGGATCGGTGCAAGTTCAAGACCAGCCTGGGCTACAAAAGTGAGCTCAAGGCCAGCCTCAACTGCATAACGAGACCCTGTCTCAAAAGGACCAAAAACAAAAAAAACATTTAATACTGTGATTTTTCGTGGCTTTTTTGTTTGCTTGTTTTTTGGGGGGTACCCGGAATCAAATTCAGGACTTCACACTTGCCAGGCAGGTGCTGCACCCATTAGATGAGCTAACCCCTGGTCCCTTCCTGGTTTTTGTGTGTTTGTCGGTGTTCTGGCAATGAAACCCAGGGTCTCCGGCCAGCCACACAAGTGTTTGAACTTTGCACTACTTGCCCAGCACATACTATTTTATTTTGAGTCGTGGTCTCACTAAATTGCCCCGGCTGGCCTTGAATTTACGGTCCTCCTGCCCCAGCCTCCTCTTGCTGTTGCTTTATTGACAACAACTTTACTTACTTATTTATAGTTTTCTTAGGCAAGCTCTTGCTGTGTAGTCCAGGCTGGGTTGTTTTGTTTTGTTTTTTTCCAGAACCGGGGATCGAACTCAGGGCCCTGAACTTACCAGGCAGGCACTTGTGCCCCTGAGCTATCTCCCTGGCCCACTTTTTAAATTTTTTTTTCCAGGCTGGGTTTTTTGGTGTGTGTGTTTTTCTTTTGTTGGTGGGGGTTCTTACTTTATCCCTAAGCTATACCCCCAGTTTTTTGGGGTTTTGTTTTGTTTTGTTTTGTTTTGTTTTGTTTTTGTCTTTTTGAGACAGGGTCTCACTATGCAGTTCAGGCTGGCATTGAATTCACTTTTGTAACCCAGGCTGGTCTTGAACTTGCACCGATCCTCCTGCCTCAGCCTTCCAAGTGCTGGGATTACAGGTGTGTGCCACCACGCCCAGCTTATACCCCCAGTTTAGAGGGGTCTGATTTTATTATTTTTTTAACATATTTAGTACAGGGTGTCACTACACAGATCAGATTTGTAGTGATCCTCCTGTTTTCAGCCTCCCAAGTGCTGGGGTACAGGTAGGTGGCGCCACGCCCAGTCTCAGTGCACTGCAGGGGCGGGGCTGGCATGACTGGGGGTGGGATTTGAACCCCTGTCCACTGAGCTATCTGGCTGGCCTGAGGGGTCTTATTTTATTTTATTTTATTTATTTATTTATTTATTTATTTTTTTTTGTCTTTTGGAGACAGGGTCTCGCTATGCAGTTGAGGCTGGCCTTGAGCTCACTTTTGTAGCCCAGGCTGGTCTTGAACTCGCATCGATCCTCCTGCCACAGCCTCCCAAGTGCTGGGATTACAGGCGTGCGCCACCACGCCCAGCTTTATTTTATTTTTTATGGCCGGCTCAGCCCACCCTGAAGGCAGGGCTGGCATAGCATGTGGTGCCGGGGATGGAACCGCGGTCCCTGAAGCCGCCCAACCTTCCCCAAGCAGGCGCTTCAGACCACTGAGCCATCCTGCCGGGCCCGTGAGGGGTCTTATTTTAAAAGACTTTGTATGTCTGGTTTTAGGAATCAAAAGCACAGCCTTGTGCATGCTAAGAACTCTACTACCACTGAGCCACATTCTGAGCCCAAAATACTTTTGTCCTTTTCAGACAGGGCCTTGCTATGCAGTTCATACTGGCCATGGGCTCACTTTTGTAGCCCAGGCTGGTCTCAAACTCACACTGATCCTCCTGCCTCAGCCTCCCAAGTCCTGGGATTACAGGAGTGTGCCACCACACCCAGTGTCCAAAAGACTTTTTTTAACTTTTTTTTTCTACCCCATTTCCCCTAACCTACCTTCAACCTATCAACAATATCTTTTTGCCTAGGCTGGGCTCCAACTTGCAATCCAGTCTCCCTGCGTGCCTTGGCCTCCAGAGTGCTAGCATTACAGAAGTCTGTCGCGGCGCCAACCTCACTGAACCCTAACATCCTCACCGAACCCCAGAAACCCTTTTTCCACTTGCAGTCCCCCAAAGTGATTCTTTTTTTTCTTAATTTATTTTTTCTTGTTTCAGAACGTTTGTTTATTTATTTTTATGGCCGGCTCAGCCCCCCTGAGGGTAGGGCTGGCACAACATGTGGTGCCAGGGATCGAACCGCGGTTCCTGCAGCCGCCCAAGCTTTCCTAAGCAGGCGCTTTAGACCACTGAGCCATCCTGCCGGGCTCCCCAAACTTGTCTTATGCTCCAAGAACTGCATTTCCCAGTTTTCCTTGCGCTCTGCCGCCCGGAAGACCTAGCCAATGGCAAGCCCTGGCGGCTGGGAAGAAAGCGAGCCGGCATTTGTCACCTCTCCCGAGGAATGCGCCTTCCTAGTCGCTGCGTTCTTCGGGGTCCAGTTCCCGACTTCCACTGTGTCTCCTGGCCCCTGGGCTCTGCTGACCCCCCTTCCCTGACCCCCACTCCTCCCCGCCTGAGTTAGTGCATTCCTTCTATCCGTGTCTCTCCCGGGTGTCCTCGCCGCCCGTCCAGCTGAATGTGTCATCACCCATGCTGATGCCTTTGGAAAGTACCGACAGCCCTGTGTGCGGTGTGGCTTCGCTCTAGCCTCGGAAGTTGGAACCCAGTTCTCCCCTCCAAGCGGAGACAGCCAAGCCTGTGACTCATCTCTAGCTGACAAAGGTGCGGTGTGAGTTCCCAAGCCAGGCCTGTTCTCCCGAGGCCCTCACGCTGGGGCAAGCCGGCTGTCCTTCCAGCAGGTCCTGGGAGCTCTTAGCCGCCCAGGGAGAAGCCCCCGTGGCCAGAATCTGAGGCTTCTCACAAAGGGCTGTGCCAGTGTGAGCTCTTGGAAGGGGGTTCACGAACCCCAGTGTGGCTTCAGATACCTCTGCTCTACATGCTGCTGCTGCTGCTGCTGTTTGAATTTTGAGACAGTTTCACTATGTAGTCCAGGCTAACCTTGAACTCGGCAAGCCTCTTGCCCCAGCCTCCCAAGTGCTGGATTCCTAGACATACACCCAACCCTAACCTGTATCCTAACTACAGAGAGATGCTGTATCACAGCTGCTCAACCAGGATGCTCCCAAATTCTGGAGCTGCCAAACCCTGAAAGATAATGAACGATGACTCTTGAGGGTGTTTTTTTTGTTGTTGTTGTTGTTTTTTGTTTTGTTTTGGTTTGGTTTTTTTGCTTGCTTTGTTTTGTTTTCCATTTAGAACAGGGTCTATGAGGTCACAGGGTCACACTACACAGATCAGACTTACAATGATTCTCCCGTTTTCAGCTTCCCAAACGCTGGGATTAGAGGCATGTGCTACTTCTGTCTTTGTCTTATCTCAGCATGCCCCTGCTTAAGGAGATGCTTTAATCTGCTGAGCTATCTAGCTGGCCCTGCCCAGGCTAGTCTTGAACTAGCAAAGATCCTCCTGCCTTAGCTTCTTGGATGCCAGGATTACAGACGTGTGCCACAGTTCCCAGTTTTGATGACTTTTTTTTTTTTTTTTTTTTGTCTTTTTGAGACAGGGTCTCGCTATGCAGTTGAGGCTGGCCTTGAACTCACTTTTGTAGCTCAGGCTGGTCTCGAACTCGCACCAATCCTCCTGCCTCAGCCTCCCGAGTGCTGGGATTACAGGCGTGAGCCACCACGCCCGGCTTTTGATGACTATTATTTTAAGCCACTAAGTTCTGGGCTAATTGTACCATGATAGATCCTGATGTACCTATTTAACCAATCTCCTACATGAAAATTTTGTGTTGGAAAAGCCTGGAGTGGGTGATACTTGCTGACTGGCGCACACTTCTGAATTGTAAAGGGCAGGTAAAATTAGACAAAGGAGAGCCAGGTGTGGCAGGGCACATCTATCATCCCAACGATCAGGAGGCTGAGGCAGGAGGATTGCTACCAATTTTAGGCGAGCCCAAACTATATAATGAAATTCCTCTCAAAAAACAAAACAAGCCGGGCGTGGTGGCGCACGCCTGTAATCCCAGCACTCGGGAGGCTGAGGCAGGAGGATCGGTGCGAGTTCGAGACCAGCCTGGGCTACAAAAGTGAGCTCAAGGCCAGCCTGAACTGCATAGTGAGACCCTGTCTCAAAAAAGACCAAAAAAAAAAAAAAAATTTAGACAAGGATAAAGAAGACAGAATATCAAAATCCAATCATCACTCTTCAGAAGTGAATGTCGGAGGATGCAACTTACGAGTGCGGACGAACATGGTTCCCAGTACAGAGGTGTGGGATGAGATGGTTACGGCTTGTTCTATGGCACAGCAGCCACAGATGCCACAGGACCAGAGCCAGGACACACAGCACATCTGGGAGAAGAAAGACTGGAAGACACAGTGCGCACTCCCAGTGCCAATGGATCTGAGACCTAAGGAAAACAGACTTCAGCAAGCGGTGACCCCTGAGGAAGAGGGATTTGTGGGCAGGATGCCTCACATTCCCTGGGTCTAGGCCACAGTGAACGGAGGGACATAGAGTAGGACACGCAATGAGCAAAACTGGGCCGGGCTGGGGAGAGACTCACCTGCCATGCTAAGGTTTCACTTTATTTTGGAGAGCAGTAGTCAATAAATGGTTGTCCATGCTTTCTATTTTTTGTCAATGAAGTTTGATAGGATCACAACAAACTCTTGGCTGTTTGTAGCTGCTTAAGTTAGAACGGCAGAAGTGAGTAGCTGCTAGATTCCACATGGCCTGCAGATACTCAACACTTGTAGTCTGCTCCTTTGCAGAAAAAAAAAAACTCGTTGCTTAGTGTGGTAACTCATGCCTGTCCTCCCAGCAATCAGAAGGCTGAGGCAAGAGGATCATCATGAGTTCAAGGCCAGCCTAGGGTACATACCTACACCTTGTTGCCACCAAAAGAAATCTGCAAGGACACAGACCACATTACTGGGGTTGATACTTGGTAACACTTCTACAACTTTTTTTTTTTTTTTTTTCTGCAGAACCAGGGATCAAACTCATGACCTTGCATTTTTGTACTGAAGATTGAACTTAGGATCTCATACTTGCCAGGCAGGTCCTTATGCCACCGAGCTATGTCCCTGGCCCAACCCTCCTTCAACCTTTAACATACACTAGGCAAGACTAGAATGGGCAACATCTACAAGGCCGGCCTGGCTTCCCGTTTCTGTCCTCTCCGGCGGGGCCTTTGTCTATACAACCTTATGGAGGCAGAGGGAGGTCTGCAGAAAATGTGAATGCAGCCATCTTTCTCTCTAAAGCTCTCCCTTCTTCCTGCCCTTCTCATTAGAAATTCTCATCCTGGGCCAGGGAGATAGCTCAGGGGCACAAGTACCTACCTGGCAAGTGAAAGGTCTTGAGTTCAATCCCTGGTTCTACAAAAAAAAGAAATTCTCACCCTGCCACTGTTATTAAAATGTTCCTTTAAGCCAGGTATGGTGGATCATACCTATAATCCCAGTACCTGAAGGCTGAGGCAGGAGAAATTCTTTTGAGTTCAAGGCCAGCCTAAACAACATAGTACCTGTCTCAAAAAAGAAAGAAAGATCAAACCGGGCGTGGTGGCTCACGCCCGTAATCCCAGCACTCGGGAGGCTGAGGCAGGAGACTCGGTGCAAGTTCGAGACCAGCCTGGGCTACAAAAGTGAGCTCAAGGCCAGCCTGAACTGCATAGTGAGGCATAGTGAGATCCTGTCTCAAAAAAAAAAAAAAAAAAAAAAAAAAGAGAGAGAGAGAGAGAGAGAGAGAGAGGGAAATGTGTGGGCTGGTGAGATGACTCAGTGGTCCAAAGAGCCTCCTTTAGACGACTTAGGCAACCGCAGGGACCTCAGTTCAATCCCCAGCACCACATGCTGTGCCAGTCCCCACCCCCCAGGGTAGGCTGAGCTGGCCATGAAAGAAAGCATCAGAGGCAAGCTCAAGGTCCTGGTTTTGGTCCCCAGTACAAATAAAAAAAAATGTGTATCACCCCTAGTAGAGTCACAAACATATAGCACATGATGAGCTTTATTGTTATTTTACCTTCAGACAGGGTGTCCTTAAATTTCCCAGGCTGGTGGGACACTGTGATCCTCTTGCCTCCCCTTCCCAGAAGCTGAGATTGCAGATGTGCGCCACCATATCCTACCCCTTTCTCCACCCCCCTTTTGACTAATATATAGGCAGGAGACACAAGGCAGAGGTTGGAACATGTTTTGGCCAGTTGCATAAAGTTGAAAGAATTACACAACAGCAACATTGTTTAATACCTCAGTCAGGAAACAGCTTGAATATCTATCAAGAAAGCGATGATCAGAGACCTTACACTGAATCTCTAAAACTGAAAAACGGGGCCCAGTAAAATGGTTCAGAGGTCTAAAGCCCCTGCTTAGGAAAGCTTAGGCAACCGCAGGGACTGTGGTTCAATCCCCAGCACCACATGCTGTGCCAGCCCCACCCCCAGAGCAGGCCGAACCAGCCATAATATAAAAATAAATAAAATGAAACTGAAAACTGTCCAGTTGCTCAAAAACTAACACAGGCACCCCCATGCCACAGCCTGTGCTTTAAAAACGAGCTAATTCTACACACCATGAGCAGGAAAGATGATGCAGATATTACGTGAGAGAAGCACATTGCACACTAATAGTGTATGCCATGCTTTACGGGGCATGGAACCCAGGGCCTTTGCATTGGACTATACTACCAACCCTTTGTAAAACTTTATCCTGAGACTCGGTCTTATTAAGGTGGAAAATGGCCCAAGGCTGTGTTCACACTTACAATCTTCCTACATCAGATTTTGGGATCATAGGCATGTACCATCACACCTGCTATGTCCTATTAAAAAATAAATGTCAGGGGCAGGATGGCTCAATGGTCTAAAGCGCCTGCTTAGGAAAGCTTGGGCGGCTGCAGGGACCGAGGTTCGATCCCCAGCACCACCTGCTGCGCCAGCCCTGCCCTCAGGGCAGGCTGAGCTGGCCATGGAAATAAGTAAATAAATAAACAAACAAAAAGTTCTGAAACAAGAAAAAAAAATAAAATTAAAAAAAAAATTTAAGACCACCCTGGGCTACAAAGTGAGGTGTTTTGTTTTTTTTTGTTTTTTGTTTTTTGTTTTTTTTTGTCCTTTTGAGATGATCTCACTGTGCAGTTCCTGCTAGCTTGGAGCCTGGAGGTTACTTTGCATTCAAGTCTCCTACCTCAGTCTCCTGAGTGCTGGAATTACAGGTGTGCAGGGGTGATCTGCCACGCTCCACTGTTCTGTTTTGCTTATCTTTTCTTTTTTTAATATATTTTGGTCTCACTACATAGATCAGACTTGTAGTGATGCTGCTGTTTTCAGCCTCTGAAGTGCTGGGATTACAGGCATGTGCCACCATATCCAGAATCCATCGTTGTCTCGGTGCACTCTGAGGGCAGGGCCAGCACTGCACTGCACGGCCCACCGGGGATGGAACCCCAGTCGTTCCCTGCACCTGCTTGAGCAGGCACTTTAATCCACTGAGCTTTTTGGCCATCCCTTGTTTGTCTGTTTTTATCTTTTAGTCCTTTTATTTATTATTTGGTACAGGGTCTTGCTACTCAGCTGGGACTCCTATTGATCCTTCTGTTTCAGCCTCCGCAGTGCTGGAATTATAGGTGTACACCACCATGCCCAGTCTAAATGGCTGGCTTGGTGCCATGCCCAGGCTGGCACAGCATGTGGTACTGGGGATTGAACCCAGGTATTGAGCTTGCCAGGCAGGTGCTTACACCTCGGAGCTATCTCCCCAGCATGTGTGTGTGTGTGTGTGTGTGTGTGTGACCAGGGTTCAGACTCATGGCCTTGCCAGATAGGCACTTGTGCTTTGGAGCTTTCTCCCCAGCCCCTTGTTTTTGTTTTTGAGACAAAGTCTCAAACTGTCCCTGTACCTAATCCTAGTTCCACCTGACTCAGCCTTCAAGACAGAGTGGACAATCCTGTGAATCTTTATAACCAAGTTAGTGAACACCTCCTCCCCTCAAAGATACCACCTTAATTCCATTCCAACAACTAGGAAGGTTGAAGCAGGAAGATCAAAAGTTTAAGCCCATGGGGCCTGGCAGGATGGCTCAGTGGTCTAAAGCGCCTGCTTGGGAAAGCTTCGGTGGCTTCAGGGACTGCGGTTCGATCCCCGGCACCACATGCTGCGCCAGCCCTGCCCTCGGCATGGGCTGAGCCGGCCATAAAAATGAGTGAATAAACAAAGATTCTGAAACAAGAAAAATAAAATAAAAAAAATTAAAAATTCTAAAAAAAAAAAAAACAAAAAAACAAAAAAACAAAAGTTTAAGCCCAGCCTGGACAAGTTAACAAGACCTTGTCATGAAATAATAAAATAAATAAGAAGAGCCAGAGATGGAGCTCAGTGACAGAAGGCCTGACATACAGAAGGCTCTGGGTTCAATTTTCAGTACTGCAAACAAAATCACTGTGTTCTCGGGCCCGGCGGGATGGCTCAGTGGTCTAAAGCGCCTGCTTGGGGAAGCTTGGGCAGCGTCAGGGACCTCAGTTCGATCCCCGGCACCACATGCTGCGCCAGCCCTGCCCTCAGGGCGGGCTGAGCCGGCCATAAAAATGAGTGAATAAACAAAGGTTCTGAAACAAGAAAAAAAAATAATGATAAATAAAAATTTAAAAAGATTCTAAAAAAATTAAAAAATCACTGTGATCTCAAACAAGATATTGCAGGGCCGGAGGTATAGCTCAGCGGACTAAGCCCTTACTTAGGGAAGCACAGGGACCAGGGTTCAGTTTTGGGCCACCTGCCCCTGAGCGGGCGATAGAATCAGGGCGTGGTGGCACGCACCTGTAATCCCAGCATTTGGGAGGTAGAAGCAGGAGGATCACCATGAGTCCGTAGTGAGACCCTGAACAAAACAAAACAAAAAAAGTCAAACAAGATATTGCGAGACCATCAGCTTTGCCTACCTGTCTACACTCTCCCTGGTTCCACGACACGGTACTGGGGTGCACTGACTTTGTCCCTGAGGCGCTTTGGGGACCCTAGCCACACTATGGGGACCACCAGAGTAAGAAGTAAGGCAGCTTCATAACGTGAAGCATCTTACTTGACACAGGGCAAGTGCTAAATCTAAATCCAGTACTTAACACATCTCAAAACTTTTTTATTTTTATTATTTTTTTTTTCTTAAAACTTTTTTTTTTTTTTTTTTGTGGGACCAGGGTTCAAACTCACGACCTTGCACTTGCCCAGCAGGCACTTGTGCCTCGGAGCTATCTCCCCAGCCCCTCTTAAAACTTTTTTACATGACTTTGCTGGAGGTGAAACCCAGGGCTCTGCACGTGATGGGCAAGAGCCCCACAGAGCCCAGGGCAGCCTGGGCCCCTAACAGTTCTTAAATAAATCCACAGGGGCCGGAGGCTTCATGGCTTGGGGCCCCAACAGACCTGGCTTCGAGGTCAGACGCAGGGTTCAGCTGCGACAGCCGGGATGCTGAGGCAGCGTCCGATGGGGGTGCCCAGGCCCCCGCATCCTTAGGTGGGGGCAGAAGGGTGGCCGAGGGGGTGCGTGGACAGGGTCTGATGGACCGAGGCATTCGGCAAAGCCGGAAGGACACGGGATTGGAACCAGAATCCTCTGGCCCCTGAGAGGTACGGGACAGCCTAGACACCCCCCTGGGGCGGGGCACCTGGGGAGGGGCCATTGGGGAGGGCTGGGGCGGGGCCCGCACTGGAGAGGTGGGGGCGGGGCGCTGTGCGCCGGACCCGGAGCGCGCGGCCGGGGCGGTGACGAGAGCCTGGGGCGGAGGCGGGGGCGGAGGCGGGGGTGGCGCCGGGTCCAGGCCGAGGCAGGGCTGGGGCGGGGCGCGCGGCATCCCGCGGGGGGTGCCAGTCCCCTGGCCTCGCCGCCGTCGCCAAAGTTTCTCGGAGCCGCCGCGGGCCGCCCTTCCTTCCAGGCCGCGCCAGGCGCTGTCGCCTCCCCGCCCGACCTGCGCCGCGCGGCGAGCTGCTCGGTGCCCAGGCCGGGGGGGGGCGCCGGGGCCGCGCACGCGCGCCTCCCCTCCCCCCCGCGCCCCGCCGAGATCCTCCCGGGTCCGCCCGCCGCGCGCCCCCAGCCCCTCGCCGCCCAGCCGAACGGAGGAGCCGCGGGGACGGCCATGGAGGAGGAGAGGGGGTCGGCGCCCGCGGCCCAGTCCGTGCTGGAGAAGAACGTGGCCGAGCTGACCGTCATGGACGTGTACGACATCGCGTCGCTCGTGGGCCACGAGTTTGAGAGGGTCATCGACCAGCACGGCTGCGAGGCCATAGCGCGCCTCATGCCCAAGGTCGTGCGCGTCCTGGAGATCCTGGAGGTGCTGGTCAGCCGCCACCACGTCGCGCCCGAGCTGGACGAGCTGCGTCTGGAGCTGGACCGGCTGCGCGTGGAGCGGATGGACCGCATCGAGAAGGAGCGCAAACACCAGAAGGTGGGCGCGCACGCGGAGACCCCGGGCCCGGGCGCTGCAGACCTGAGTTCCCGCGTCCCTTTCGTAGCTGTGCGGCCTGGGCCGCGTTGCTTAACCTATCTGTGCTTAGCATCCGCGCCCCTCAGAGGGATCACCCGGGATCCTCCTTCTAGGAATTAGATGATGGAAAGTGCTTAGACAGTATTCTTAAAGTCCAGAAATGAAATAAGAAGATCCGCAAGATTCCCCGGGTGGGACGCAGCCGCCCCAGGCTGCTGTCTAGATCCTGCCTCAGCCTGAGTGCTCCGGTTCATCTTTGCCATCTTCTGGAGTGCCCTAGTCTAACCTCTACTCAGGCTGGCTTCCCTCGCTTGGCCTGTGCCTTAATCCGCCCAGAACTCAGACAGGGACAATTAGCTTCCTCTGACAGAAGAGGAAACCTCAGGTCTGAGTGTAGGGAGGGATTCGTCCCAAACCAGTGAAGAGTCTTAGTCCAGGGGGAGGTGGCTGTTCCCCACTCGCTTGACCTCACAGTAGTTTTGAGGCCGGCCCAGGAGCAGACGCCTCTGAATCAGTGCCTCCCCTGTGGGTTGGTTGGGAGTCCGACAAGGTGCCCAGAGAAGGAAGTGTGGTTTCCTGCCCTAACCTCAGCCCTTCCCAGCCAGGGTGGGAGGAAATGCCTTTCCCTGGGGGACTAGGGTGCTGGAGCAGGCCTGGGCCTGCTGTGTGACCTCAGGAAATACTCTTGGCCTCTCTGAACCTCTCTAGCTACCATCATATGTTGTTCTCTCAGATGGAACCATGTGTTTTCAGAGAAAATGGCCAAATCTTGCTAGGCAATCTTTTTTATTTTTTTTTAACTTATTTATGTATTTGGTACAGGGTCTTGCTACACAGCTCAGACTGTTAGTGGTCCTCCTGTTTTCAGTGCCCCTCAGCACTGGGATTACAGGCATGTACCACCTCACCCAGTCTTGGTGGTTGGCTCAGCCTGCCCCGGAGGCTTGGCTGGTGTGGCATGTGGTTCTGGAATCAAACTTGGTCTCTGTACTTGCCTAAGCAGGTGCTTAGTCCCCTGAGCTAACTCGCCAGTACTTTGCTGTGCAATTTTGACCTGAGGGCAAACTGGTTTTTATCCTTTTTCTCTTTTTTTGGTACTGAACACGAATTCAGGACTAGGACTATGTCGTTGCCAGGCAGGTACTGTGCCGCCTCCCGAGCCCTGGGCAGCCTGGCTGGGGGTGGTTAAGAGCTTGAGTCTCACTGTGTGCTGTCCCTAGGCCCTGGGATGAGGAGGAAACTTCAGGTGCGGTTGGGGAACATGACCAAGGTGATGCAAGAAGCCTGGACATGCCTGTCCCCAAGTGAATGTCAGGACTCCCAGGAGCAGGGACTTTGCTGCCAAACAGCCTGCCTTCAGAGCCCACTGTCACAGGCTGGGGGCAAATTCCGCAGCTACACTGTGCCTCAGTTTCCTCAGCCATCAAGTGAGGTGACCTTGGTCCCTGTCTTGAGGGGCTATGCAGAGGCAAGAGGGCTAGGACACCCAAATCCTGGACAGCACTGTCCCACCAAGGTCCCTGCAGCTTAAGCTAATATGGATCTGGAGACGCTTCCCATGGGGGTAACAGGGCCAGGGGTTTCGCCTATCGAGCAGAATGTGTGGTGGCACTTCTGTCCTGGTCGTGGGCCTGCAGGAGGGCAGAGTCAGCAGAGGCACTTGTTGAGCTCTTGTTGCTCTGGAAGTGGACACGTACTCCTTGCTCCTCAGCCAGGGCCTATTTGTAAACAGAAGGGAGGAGCTCAGGCCGGGTGGGATCCTTCCTCACCACCAGACCTCTTTCCTGGTATCCCCTCTCCTGGTAAGTATGGTGGCACACTACAGGAAAGCCCGACACCCCCCCCCCCAGTGATGGTGCATCTGCAGTTTTGTGTACTGTAACCAGCCTGTGATGTTCATAGTGTCATTCAACAAACGTGTTTCCTGTGTATCTGTTATGTGCGTGGCACTGTTCTGGACCCTGAAGAGATGTAGCCATTCCATAGAAGTAGAGCGTAGCTTGCTGAGCTTATAAGAAGCAACAGGGAAGGGCCAGGTGTGGTGGTGCACGCCTGTAATCCCAGCACTCGGGAGGCTGAGGCAGGAGGATCGGTGCGAGTTC
>PVJA010028556.1:0-27496 GCA_004027025.1 Myocastor coypus | reverse complement strand
AGCTCACTTTTGTAGCCCAGGCTGGTCTGGAACTCGCACCGATCCTCCTGCCTCAGCCTCCCGAGTGCTGGGATTACAGGCATGCGCCACCATGCCCGGTAATAACTATTCTTAAGATGGTCATCTGTTAAGAGGTAACATGTGACTCTGAAAAACTGTTTTTGTGTACAAATCTGTCACAGCTGTTCCATAAACAAAACTATCTGTACTTCTGAAACTGTGTCCATTGTAATAAGTCTTACCTTAGCCATTGCTTTCAGGAGATGTTTGACATCTCCTAGCTGTCGATTATGACCAGTGAGCACAGTCTTTATATTATCTACCAGATTCTGGATTGTTTCACAGACTGTTTCTATCTGTTGTTCTTTCTCTGTCTGAATCGTCCTCTGAGTAGACATGTCTTGGGTCAACTGTTTGTGTGCTGACAGAAGCCATTCAGAACTGCCAATAGGATGTTCAAGACTGGTGTCCTAAACAGAGTAAGTATTTACTTGATTTTACATGAGATGATATAGTTAAGTTCTACCATTATCAACAACCAGAAGATATTATTAGAAATGCAAACTGACAAAGTTTTGCAGTCTAGAATTACCTATAAAACAGTTAACATTTGTAATATTCTATAAGTATAAATGAAGATATACTTACTTTTCTGCATAATTAATATAGGGTACAAATGTTTAAATTTCAAGATCTCAGAAACATTTTGAATGACAAAGATCTGCACATTCAGGTTTCTAAAAGCATTCTAAGTATATCTTTCTAATGAAATGAGGGCTTTCTAATTCATAGAATAAAGCCTTCCCACAAAATACACTAAGTTTTTTTTTTTTTTTTTTTGCGGGGCTGGGGTTTGAACTCACGACCTTGAACTTGCCAAGTAGGCATTTGTGCCATGGAGCTATCTCCCCAGCCCCTAATACACTAAGTTTAACAAGCTGACCTTTTGACTTAACCCACCTTTCCAGCATTCATCTTCAGCTAGCCCTTTTTCTACTACTGTACTTTCAGTGCATCTGATTCACTGCTATCACAGCTTTTCCCTATCTTCGAACCTTCTATCATTAGTTTGGTTTTAACCCTGAAAAATTTTTAACCTTTTCATTTATTTTATTATTAAATAAAAACTTATTTAAGGGATGAGAATAAGATTTATAGAAAGATTTCATCTCTTTATCAATTATGACATTGATGTAAGATACACAAACATATGAAACTGTCTGAGAGTATACCATTGACTGATAATCACAAGTCCCTTTATTCTCACCAAGACTCACCACTCTCTGTAATAAACGAAGCTCTAATTCAGAGACTGAACTGTTAAACTGTGATGCAAATGAACACATTTGCTGACATCGCTTGATCAGTTCAAATAATGCAGCATCCAGGTTTAAGGCTTCTGCAGTTCTAGTTCGTAAACTTTCAAAATGAATAATATTGCTGCAGAGAAAAGTGACCTGTGGAGAAATGCAACCACTGTGAAATGAAATGAAATGCCATTAAAAAAAAAAAAAAAAAAAAAGTCAGCTATTGATTTCTATAATTCAGAGTGCAACCAGTCCTACAAAGGTATGACTCTTTTGGGATCCCCTTATTTATGTGTAAATAAATGCATATTTTAATTTTTGTCAATGTTCTTAGGCCTGTGATGGCCAAAAGGGGGAAAAAAAAAAAAAATCGATGTATCTTCTACATGATTGTTTTTATACAGGAAATTTACTCTTAATATTATCATACTTTGCTATCATTTTTTTTTTTTTTTTTTTGGTCTTTTTTGAGACAAGGTCTTGCTATACAGTTCATCTTTTTCAGGTACTTATTAGTCATTTGTCTCAACTGAGAAATGGCAGTTCAAGTCTGGATATTGTAAAATTTGATTGTCTTTTGGTTATAGTTCACGTATTTTGAGTATTAGACTTTTTTTTTTTTTTTTTTTTTTGTCTTTTTGAGACAGGGTCTCACTATGCAGTTCAGGCTGGCCTTGAGCTCACTTTTGTAACCCAGGCTGGTCTTGAACTCACACCGATCCTCCTGCCTCAGCCTCCCAAGTGCTGGGATTACAGGCGTGCGCCACCACACCCGGCACTAAGTATTAGACTTTTAAGTGTTCAAAATTTTCTCTGATGTCAGTCATTTTCACTTTCTTGATTATATTGTTGGCACAAAAATATGGCTTAAAACTGAATATTAAATAGACTTTAAAAACTCAGAATACTTTTAAATATATCGATGTGGTTGCCCTTTTATATTTTGGTCTGTTTTTGTTTCTACGAAAGTGATACATGATTGTGAATAGATTAAATTTTAGTTGCAGAAATTTTTAAAAGACAAAACTTTAGTCAATTTAAACATTGCAATGGATTTCAGATCACCTCTGCCCCCTCCTTCACCCACACTTACCATCTCTTCTACTGGTACCGGGAACTGAACCCAGTGACATTGACATGAGTTATAGTCCCAGTCTTTTTTTATTTACTTTTTTTGTATATGTCTTTTTGAGACCGGGGCTCTATGTAGTCAGGCTGGCCTTGAGCTCACTTCTGTAGCCCAGGCTGGTCTCAAACTCACATTAATCCTCCTGCCTCAGCCTCCTAAGTGCTGAGATTATATGTGTGTGCCACCATGCCTGGCTTAGCTATCATTTTTCTTACATTCAAATTCTGGGAAACATTTCTACCAGAATTTCTTCTTTTCCTTCTACTTCTAATTTGAATATACTAACTGGATATTTGTTTGTTTGGTTTTTGAGATAGAGTCTCACTATGCAGTCCAGCTGGACTTGTAGTCACTATGTAGCCCAGGTTGGTCTTACTCACAGGGACCTTCCTGCCTCAGTCAACAAAGGGCTAGGATTACCAGCATGTACCACAACACCCAGCACTACCTGGAAATCTGGTACATTAAATGCATTTTTGAAGGTGTGATTAAAAATATTATATAATATGTTAACAAATCTTTTTTTTTTTAAATTAATAATTTTTTTTTTTCTTGCTTCAGAACCTTTATTTGTTTATTCAATCATTTTTATGGCCAGCTCAGCCTGCCCTCAGGGTGGGGCTGGCACAGCATGTGGTGCTGGGGATTGAACTGCGGTCCCTGAAGCCACCCAAGCTTTCCCAAGCAGGGGCTTTAGACCACTGAGCCATCCCGCCGGGCCCCTGTTAACAAATCTTAAAAGGAAAATACAGAAATTTTATAGAGAAAATGTTTATAATTTATATTAAATGTAGATGGGGAAGAGTACAGAATATGAATGAAATAAGACAAGTTGAAAGTTATGGTGATACATGCCTCTAATCATACCACTTGGGAGGCTCAGGCATCCCAAGTTCGAGACCAGTGTGAGCTACAAAGTAAGTTTAAGGCCAGCCTGAAATGTATAGGGAGACTCTGTCTTAAAAAGACTAAAAAATAAATTTTAGGGTGGGGGAGGTAGCTCAGCAGGCATAAGCACCTGCCTGGCAATCACAAGATTCTGATTTTGATCTCTGGTACTGGAAAATAAACAAGCAAGCTGAATTGTTTAAAAAAAAAGTAAAAAATAAATAAAATTTAAAACAGAAAGAAAATTACTAAACTTTGGTAACTAGTCTAATTTTGCATCTGAAAATTCCCATAAAGTGTTTAGGTGCCTATTCCTTCCATACCATAATAGAGATTACGCACAACTTCTGGTAGAATACTAAGTCCTAAAATACTTTACTGCCATGTGAAAATAACTTCAATTTTTCTGTGTCACTTTAATTATATATGAAAGAACCTTAAATAAATTAAAACTTTATTTTTCAACAAAGGTCAAAACCATTTCTAATTAAGTGGGTGACAAAAAAGGTCTAGGGAAATCACCAGTCTAAGCAATGCTCAGAAAGGCCTATCAGGCCAGCTCACCTACCTGCCCATCCCCATCCTGAGGCTGAACACAAAGATGGTTCATGTGTACATGTTAACTGTACCTGACTTGCCCTCTGGCTCTCTTTGAGGACAAGATTTCTTCTTTCAGCAATTGTTGCTTCAAAATCTTGCAGTACAGGTGCCAATGCAGGGTTGGCACCACCAGCCCACTTCAGTCGCTGCTCAATACTTGATTCAAGTGCTGCTAGCTTCTCCTATAAAAATCAGTAGAATCTGTGAAAGCTTTATTACATTCTCTACTTCCTATCTGCCAAGCATTTTGTAATACAAGAAAAATTCAAAAGAAGCAAGGTGAACTTAGAAAATATCTTTTAACAATGGTCTTTTTGGAATTTGGGTTAAATTTCATTGTTATTATAATAAAAAAAAAAAAAAAAAAGTTCTGTAAGCCAGCCTTGAACTCACAATATGGCCTGGGATGATCTGGCTCAGCCTCCCAAATGTGTGTTAATATACCTGGTTCACTTTGAATAGTTTAAGACCAAAAATCTTTGGCAAGGAAAAACTTTGTTTTCAGGGACTGTCTTAAAATTTGGAGAAGCAATGGTTTATGCTCTTTTTCTAAAAATCCTTTTAGTAATGAGGTTTTGTTTCCTTATTTATTTATTTATTTATTTTGTGGGGCCAGGGTTCGAACTCACGACCTTGCCCTTGCCCAGCAGGCACTTGTGCCTCGGAGCTATCTCTCCAGCCCCTGTTTCCATATTTAAGTAAGCCTTTTAAACAGCCAAAACAAGACCAGGCACTGGTGCGCATACCTATAACCCTAGGCCAGCTTAGGCTTCTAGAGTTCAAAACTAGCCTGAACTAAATAGTGAAAGACCCTTTCTCAAAAATAAAACAAACTAACAAAATCAAAACATGCCTAAACAGGACAGGAGTAGCTTAGTAGTAGAATGCAAGATCCCATTTGTTACACCTTATTGTTACTGAGCTATATGTACTACATGGAAACTTATACTTTTGATTATAAAAGATAGAAATCAGATTTTCACAAATTTGCAAGTTTATAGTAAGAACTCAACCACATTATCATGACAAGAAGTTGAAGTTTTGTACAACAAAACTATTTCATTATTTATTCAATTTTCAGGTGGAGGCATTCACATTCCCTTTTGCCCTAGCCACATGCATATACCTCTAAAAACAGAAATGGCCAGAGTTCATTCTTTTAAGATGATATACATAAAATCTTCAAGATCAGTTTCTCTAACTTAAAAATATGGTATTATCTACATGACAAAGGAAGTAATGCCCAAGCTTCTTAGATAGTAACAATAAACGAGATAATAACTACTCATATACATTTCAGTAAACGTAAGTGTAGGTTTCTCCCCCAATACTCCCTTAATGTATAAAGGTATAGCAAATATCAAATTCATTACAGACTTCAATTATTTAGTATGTTCCTATTTCTGGTTGAAAATATTTTTACTCTAAGATTCTGTTCCTATAAGATTCTTTTTATGTTTCTGAACATAAAAAATAACTGTAGGGTCAGCAAGATGGTTCAGTGGTCTAAAGCGCCTGCTTAGGAAAGCTTAGGCAACTGCAGGGACCGAGGTTCGATTCCCAGCACCACATACTGTGCTAGCCCCATCCCAAGAACAGGCTGAGCTGGCCATAACACAAAAACAAAACAAAAAATACCTGTAAGTTTAAAAATGAAAAAGGACGGGGCCCAGCAGGGTGGCTCAGTGGTCTAAAGCGCCTGCTTAGAAAGCTTAGGCAGCTGCAGGGACCGCGGTTCAATCCCAGGTACCGCATGCTGCACCAGCCCTGCCCTCAGGGCAGGCTGAGCCGGCCATTAAAAAAAAAAAAAAAGAAATAAAAATAAAATAAAATAAAAAAATGAAAAAGGAGGACTGGGGAGAAAGCTCAATAGAGTAAGTGCATTGTGCTTCTGGCTTAAAAGCTAAGGATACACAGATATACTGAAAAACGCTTACGCTCAAAGTGTAAATCATTTCTGTAAAATAAAAGGAAGGAAAATTTGACAAAACACACCTGAACAGATGCAATTGAAGTTTCAATCTGACTTAAAGTATGTAGTTTCTTTTTCATGCTGGCTAGGATAGCAGATCTAGGGGGAGGTGTGACTGACATGGCTTGTGGTCTATTGATAAGTAGGTCTTCATGTTGCCACTGTTCAAAAGAAATGTAAAAATATCAGCAGAGAAAATACCAACAGGGAAGTTACAAAGACTAGGGGAAGAGGAAAAGCTCAGTTGTGGCAAACAAAGAGATATGATACAAGTAGGAATAATAAGAAAAATGTTTACAGAAGACTAATCCAGACAAAAGCTTCATAGAGGTCAATAATGGCTGGTAAATGTCTTTGATCATTAATATGTAACATTTAAATAGTAATTCTGAAAAATGTTCTGTATCTGTGCAACAGTTTAGTAACCCCACCCCCATACAATCAATCTCAGTGAGCCTTAAACGAGGGAATTCCTAATAGACAGACTGAGAAGAACATTTAAAATAACAATGGTAGCAGTAATAGGAAAAACTCTCCAAAAAGAAATTTGCTCTTTTGAGACAGGTCTCACTATACAGTTCACATCCTGTACCTTATGGTGATCTTCTTGCCTTAACCTCCTAAGTACTGGGATTAGAGTCAGATGCTACCACATCTGGCTTCCAAAAAGGACAGTCTGGCTTCCAAAAAGGACTCTTCCCATGATTTCCAGAACGCTGTCAATTTTTAAAGGAATGACCTTCAAATTGCATGGAACTTGCTAGCATTAAAAACATTTTATAACTAGTAAAATATACTCCCCCAGATACCAAATAGGAATATAGTTTCAGGATTTGGAATTACTTAACATGCAAGATATAGAAATAGTTAAAAATAAAAATAAAATGAGAAAATACACTAAGGGCTAAGTTGAAATGAATAATTTCACTATTGGGGAATAGCTTCAATATAAGTGAAACGAAGTAGCCACTGTTTGTGCCAAAACAGATTTCCAAAATTGTATTTCCACAATTATCCCAAGTCTTACAATTTCTTTGAAATCACTGACAATTTTGAAGCCTATATTTACTAAGAAAAACTGCTATATTTATTAGTGTATTTTGCATCTTACATAAGTCATTATTATTTAACCCTTCCAATCATACTAAGGGCTACTGCTCCATTTCACAAATAAGGAAAAGAATTACTCTAGAAATAATACTTAATACAAGCCGGGCGTGGTGGTGCACGCCTGTAATCCCAGCACTCGGGAGGCTGAGGCAGGAGGATCGGTGCAAGTTTGAGACCAGCCTGGGCTTCAAAAGTGAGCTCAAGGCCAGCCTGAACTGCATAGCGTGACCCTGTTTCAAAAAGACAAAAAAAAACAATACAGGAAGCTGTCTACATAATGAATAAAGTGAACCATTAAATGTTACATTCAGGAACATCTGATATGAACTCTATGACATGGATAATGCTTATCATGTAGACCTGACACAAACTATAAATAAACTACAAATATGAAATGATCTCAACTATATAGAAGAAATACAAGGAGTAAGGAAAGGTCCAAAATACTAATGGTGGGTTTGTTCTGGATGGGCATAGTTAAACAAGAGTAAATGTTTCCCTTCTTTGTATTTGTCTAATAGTAGAAGCACAATATAAAGCAAACTACTGACCTGAAACATGGCAATATGCAGCTGTACCCGTTGTAGGCTTGTCTTACAGGAAGAAATGCTCGTTTCCAGCCTACGCACCAGGTCATGCTTCTTCCATGCAGTGTCGTAAGAACTCGCTAACACAGTTGCCCTATTCATGACCAATTGAGAGAACTTTCCAATCTGGATGTTGTGCTCTACCGCCTTCTTACACAGATCATCAACAGAAACTTTGCTTTCTGCACCGAAGTCCTTTGCCTCTACTTGAGCAATGATGTCTACACCCAGGGCACTAATAAAGCTGCACAAGGTGAGTCCAAGGGCTTGGTTAGGTAGTCCTATTAAGAGTTGCCTTACAAAGTCAGCTGTGAAGGCCTTGATAGGCTTGGCCATTTGGTCTTCACTAAAACAAGAGTTTCTAAAAAGAGTTTTCACATTGACAATCTGTACAGGTCCATTCACTGTATTCTGGTCTTCAAGTGAACTTGATCCTAAAAAATGGAAATTCTTAAAGTATTTCATGCAAAACTAAGATAACAACACTGCTTATTTAAACACTTGCGATTTTACAAATACATAGTTAAATGAAGCCAACTCCATCATTCCTCCTTTCAAAGTACTTAAACCTAGTATATTTAAACAGAGTACTTACCTGACAAAGTTTTTGAAAAGGTACCACAGAGTCTGAAGAACTCCTTAATTGTCTGAAGTCTTTTTAGAAAGAAAATCTCTTCTAGTACTTGTCGATGGTTGTCATCATCAAAAAAATTAACTTGGGTACTTCTAGCTTCCCGTATGATGTCAATCTTTCGCCAAGCTACAGGAATTTCCATCTTGTTTAACTATATAAGAGAAAAGAATATTCATTTCTCTACTGTTCATACACTGAACCAGAACAACACTGGATTTATATTACCCACAGAACCAAATCAATGTTTACCTTTTCAACTAATAAGCCAAAAGCAGTTTCAACTTGTGCAAACATGCCATCAAATGCTACCAAAAGCATCTGGCCAGCTGACATTTTTGGTGTTTCATCAACTGAACCATTTCTTGGCTGGATTAACTCTCCATATTGAGCATGCAGTATTCTAGAGAAAAAGAAAAATGAGCTAAAACCCTCACAGAAAAGAAATATGCTTTGGGAGAAAATAAAAGGTCACTCAGCTCAGACTCAACAAAAATCTTCAGGTATTAAGAAAAGAGTGCTGTGATATAATGGTATTTAGTGTTAATTGCAATCAGTGTTAGTAACTGCTCCTATTAAATTTTATGTACTCTTACATTATAACATTTTTTTAAAGATCACTAAATTACTCATTTTATACTACAAACATAAAATAATACAAAAAAATAAAATAATACAAACCAACAAGTAATGTTACTGTTGACAATTTTAAAGCTGATGGGCAAAACTGTTAAGACATATGAGAACCACAACCACAAGGTAGAACTATCTGTGGAAGAATAAATACAATCTTGGGAATATTCATTTTAAATTGTGCATTTTGAATGTAAGCTTGTCATAAATTTACTTTCACACCTTTTATTAATATAAGACACATAGCATGTATGTACCCATATAGCAATCCTAAACATTCTATGTAAAAAGTAAAAATAAAATTCGTTCTCAGGGGCTGGGGAGATAGCTTGTAGAATAAGCCCTTCCTGGCAAGAGCAGTGTCCTGAGTTCAATCTCCGGTACCGCAAAAAAAAAAAAGGTAGCTAAAGATTTATTTACACAATTAAAATTCATTCTCAGCATTTAACATTACTAACAGTAAAACTAAGGTACACTACAATTACTTTTTTACAGACATAAGTCATTCTAAATAGCAAAAACTAAAAAAGTAAAAAGTGCCCCAGATGGCATGAAATTTTCCCTTAAGATAAACAGAAAACATTTCTCTGAAACAAGGTACAGATAGGCTACTACAAAACTAGGCATGAAGCTTGTCATCCAGAGCACATATAAACCATTGCTCTGTATAAGTATGGCAACCTTAACAAGATTAGATAAAATGAAGTCCAAAACTACATGTGAAAGAAAAATGTGCAGATTTAGCATTTAACTTTTTAAGAGAGGTGTGTGTGTGTGTGTGTGTGTGTGTGTGTGTGTGTGTGTGTGTGTCTCTCTCACTGTGCAGCTTGGACTCATAGCGATCCTCCTGTTTTCTGCCTCCCTAGTTCTGGGAATCCAGGTGTGCGCCACTGTACCTGGACTCCATTATCAGCTCAGCACACCTGGAAGGGCAGGGCTGGCATGCATGTGGTGTCAGGGATTGAACCCTGGGCCCTGCACTTACCTGAGCAAGTGCTTAGTCTGCTGAGCTATACTGCCAACCCTGGATTTAACTTTTTGAAGTATTGCTAGAAATGATAAGGATGTCATACAAATAGTCCAAATCACTATTTAACTGCTTATGCCATTACCTTGCTGTAAAGGTGTGATAAAAAATATAGTGAATGTTTAAATTATAGTTTTTTTCTTTGGGAAGAATTTTTGTTGTTGCTGTCGGTTCAGGTTGCCTTAAGGGCAAGTCAGATAACGCTTGTGGAGCTAGGGATTAAGCCTCGGTCCCCTGAACCTGATTGTGTTTGCCTGAGCAGGCACTTAAAACACCTGAGTTAAGCCATAGGCCCACCCAGGTATTTTCTTTGGGAAGAGGGTACAGTGGAGATAGGGTCTTCCTACATAGTTCAGGCTGGCCTGGAGGTCACTATCTGGCGTCAAATTCATGTCAATCTTCCTGAAATGCTGGGAATAAAAGAATGCACAGCCATACCTGGCTTAAATTGTAATATTTATTGCTATAAGACATGGAGCCATTAATCTTGCCTCAAGAGAGTCCCTCTTGTTTTGGATACATTTATCCTAATATTCTTGCCATTTTCTAAAGCAGTTCAGGAACTTCTAATTTAAGCCAGGCATGGTGGCACACACCTATATTTCCAGCACTGCAGGAGGCTGAGACAAAGGATCACAGGTTTAAGCTCAGCCTAAACAACCCCAGGAACCTCGAAAAACTGTATCTCAAAATAAGAAAACAAAAATGGCTGCCGGGCGTGGTGGGTCACGCCTGTAATCCTAGCACTCGGGAGGCTGAGGCAGGAGGATCGGTGCGAGTTCCAGACCAGCCTGGGCTACAAAAGTGAGCTCAAGGCCAGCCTCAACTTCATAGCGAGACCCTGTCTCAAAAAGACAAAAAAAAAAAAAAAAAAATGGCTGAAGATAACCTCAGTGAACAGGCCCTGGGTTCAATCCTTAATACATTACCACCAAAAAAAGTTTATGTTTCATTTTTCCTGTATTAAGAATTTTAAAAAATTCTTGAAAACAACCTAAGTAGTACAAGACTAACCAAGTGCAGATAAAAACCAAAGGTGTTAAAATGGGGTTTATTATACTACCATTATTGTTAAAATGTCCGATGAGACAGTTTTGGGCCCATGGAAAGTCATTCGACCCAGCAACCAGGCCCAACTAAGTGGAACTTTATCCATCAGACAAGCCCAGTATGGAAAACTGCAGCAGAACTACCTGTAAAGAGGTTAGAGACAAGACCCACCCAGCTTATCCGGGAGCAGAATATCTTGCCAGAGTGGCACAGCAGGTTCACCTCCCAGGGTTGCAGAAAGAAGAAGTGGAGCACAGCAGCTAGACCCAAGCCACATTCACCTGGACAAGTTTGAACTTGGTATAACCAGATCTGCTACTAAGGTAAGAACTCTACCAAAGCTCTACACCAAAGGTCAGAAGGCTGGACTACAAAAAATGACAAAGACAAGGAGTAAAATGTGCTCTCAGGCCCCGAGCCCACCCAGAACAAATGCAGGAGACAATAGCATAGAAGAAATTGGAAATCACACATCTGAAGTCTCTGAAGTAATAGCATCTGAAGTAAAGAAACAACTGCAGAAAGGTAAATGGAAATCAGATCAGAAATAATTTCTGAAGGCGGGCCAGGGAGATAGCTCAGTGGAATAACTGCTTGCCTGGCAAACTTAAGGCCCTGAGTTCAATCCCTGGTACAAAAAAAAAAAATAAAACCTGAAGTGGAAAAAGAAATGATAACCAGAATGAAAAAAGCACTAAGTGTCTCTAAAGAAGATACTGATAAAATAGAGAACAGAAAAATGATGGAATCCTTGAATGAGCAATATAGGGAAGTAACAGAATGTATGAAGCAGATTCAAAGTGCTATGCAGAAACTTAAAGCCTCAATCATAAGCTGGCAAAAGCCATTTCCATGAAAGTGAAAATAGATTTTCAGACCTTAAAGACACCATTGCAGCTAATGAAAAGGTAAGAAAAGATCTCTTAAATACAACTAGGATGCAAGAAAAAATAACATCTGCAAGATGATACAAAGATGAACAATGTAGGCATCAATGAAAAAGAAATCAATACAAACAATATAAAAAGAATATGGGCAGAAGTAATAGCAGGAAATTTCTCAAAAATGGGGAAACAATTTCACAATCAGCTAACTGAAGCATATGGAACTCCAAATAACATTAACCCAATTAAAACCCACAACCAGACATATAATAATCAAGATCCCAGAAATGCAGCACAGGAAGAGTATACTGAAAGCCACTAGGGAAAAGAAACAGATCACATTTAAAGGAAAACCCACCACAATAACTAGATTTCTCTTCACAAGCCATCAAGTCAAGAAGAGCATGGAACAAAGTACTTCAAGTCTTAAAAGAAAAAAACTGCAGCCGAGACTGCTATACCCTACAAAACTCTCTTGAAGTTAAATGGAAAAGTGAAATACTTCTATGACAAAGAACAACTAAAGAATTTCATGATGCTGGGCATGGTGGCGCATGCCTGTAATCCCAGCACTTGGGAGGCTTAGGCAGGAGGATTGGTGCGAGTGAGACCAGCCTGGATTACAAAAAATGAGCTCAAGGCCAACCTGAACTGCATAGTGAGACCCTGTCTCAAAAAGGGGAAGAAGGAAAAAAAAAAAAAGAGTTTCATGATGACAAGGCCAACCCTACACAGTTTACTTTACTGAAAGATATTCTAGAGAGGGATCAAACTGACCACAACTCCATGAAGGAGAATGGAAAGAACCCACCAAATAGGACAAACGATTAAACACAGGAGAAAAAGAGGTATATAACAGCAGTCTTTCAATTATTTTGTGTATGTAACAATATAGTCCCATCAGCATATTCTACATATGCACTTCTCTTATACCCTATGATTCATGATTTTGTATGGGTCTAACAGGGTGCATATCAAGGAACCAGCAGTAGCTCAGTTCTACAAGTAATACCTGCCCACCAATAAATATCATGGACACTGTCCATGTATATGACATACTAGAACTTTGTGCAATATCCTATCCCCAAACTGTTAGAAGTTCTGGCCATATATTTGCCATTCCAGTGTCTATGCTATGTTTTATTCTGAATAATTCATTTTTTAAAAACTTATGGTAGGTATGTATATATGTATGTATGTATGTATGTATGTATGTATGTATGTTATGGTTGGCTCAGCCTGCCCTAGAGCTGGGGCTGGTGCAGCATGGGGTGCCAGGGATCAAACTGTGGTCTTGGTGGTTGCCTAAGTACGTACTTTAGACTGCTGAGCTATCTTGCTAGCCCCAGTAATTCTTTACTACCATGGAAACTTTTTCTTAGTTGATATCTTTGTATATATTAATCTATTCAAATGCTATGCAAGAACTTTGAACTGATTACAGATTTATACATATGATACACAACATTCTGGCCTCTAAGTTGGAGATTTGATTTGAATTTTGGAACTTTTTTTGAAATATTTAATTAATATTTAATTTTCTGAATACTGTTCAATTATAATTTTTGTTTTATGATAAAAAAATGTCCCATGAAATAAAACATGGTGGGACAGTTCATTTGTACTTCAATTTTACTTTTGTAGTTAGGAAGTACCAAAGAAAGAAGTTTTGAGTCACAAGGGATAAAGATATAGGCACCAAGCCCATCTAGAGGAACTACTTAATCTCAATAAATTCCAAAGTCAAACTGCTCTTTTGCAATAGATCTTAGAAATACATACAGTGTTCATCATCTAAAAGAAACTGATAAGCCAGGTGTGGTGGGTCACACCTGTAATCCCAGCACTCAGGAGGCTGAGGCAGGAGGATTGGTGCGAGTTCGAGAGCAACCTGGGCTACAAAAGTGAGCTTAAGACCAGCCTCAACTGCATAGCAAGACCCTGTCTCAAAGACAAAACAAACAAACAAACAAACAAATAAATGAAACTGATAAACTGTAAGCTAATTTAAAAGCATTCACCTAAGATGCATGTACCTTTAGTCAAGTAAACTTGTCTTACATGTTTTTGCAACAGTCCCCAGGACTAAAAAAAATTACACAGGACTGTGTTAAACACATGTGTAGCAATAGCAACAAAAACTTATATGAAAGAACTGCCTATGTATGTTTACACAAGCATGGCAGGAAAATTCTGATTGTGTTCTTAATGATGGCACACTACCTGTTTCACATATTGCTTCTGCACTACAAGAAAGCCAGATGCTAATAGCAGATGTAGGCTGAAGAGTGGAAAAGACCTTCCTATATTTTTCAACAATTTCTGGTGGATCTAATTACAGCTTTTTAAAAAGTTTATATATGATCATTTCTATATGAGGGTTTATATCTTTTTTTTTTTTTTGAAATGTATTTAGGACAGAGTCTGTAGGGTATAGGGTTTCTTACTACACAGATTAGACTACTGGACTCATAGTGATTCACCTGTTTTCAGCCTCCCAATTGCTAGGATTACAGGTGTGCGTCACCCAGCCCAGTTTCTACTGCCATCCCAGTGTGCCTCCGAGGTGTGATTGGCACGACAGGCCAGGGATCAAACCCTGGCCACTGTGCTCTGCCTAAGCAGGTGCTAAATTTAGTCTGCTGAGTATTTGGCTGGGCCCTTTTATTTGGTCTTTTTGAGACAAGAGTCTTGATATGCAGTTCAGGTTGGACTGGAGCTCACAATGTAGCCCAGGCTGGTCTCGAATTCACAACAATCTTCCTGCCTCAACCTCTTGAGTTCTGGGATTACAGGAGTGCAACAACATGCCCAGCTATACTTGATCTAAAAATGAAAGTAAAAGCCTGATGTTAGAGCACAGATTTTCTATACCTCACTATCCCATCTCTTTCATGAGCGAAAAAGAAAAAAAAAAAAAAGCACAGCTAGCATTCACTTACCTGGCAACATCAATATAATGAGCATGTGTTTCTTCTTCGAGTCCCATAGCTGCATTTCTTAAATAGGCTTGAAGAGATTCAACTAGAGTTTGTAGAGGAATGCCATCAGTTGTCTGCTCTATGAGATTGTCCAGTTCATGAAGCATACTTTCTAAAGTGTATTCCCCTTTCATTAAACATCTAAGTGCTTCTGGAAATATGATTTGCCGGAAATTTGAATTCAATTCCTATTAATGTGAGAAATATTTTAATGTTTTCTGACTTTAGATGAGTTACACAAGTGGAGACTTAATGCCAAAAATTAAAAAACCTATACAAAACCAAGTTATGATTACAAACTTCACATCAACTTGCTTAAGTAATATTCAAAGGTGAAAATTAAATTTTTCTTTTGGATTAACGATAGTAGAAAGACAATGCTCAATATCTAAAGTAAACCTGTAAAATTTCATCATTAACATGCTTACCTGTAGTGAGGTATACACTCCATTGGCTAAATGAACTGCTTCGGATGTTTCCACAGGGTTTGGGATATCTAAATCCTGTGGGACCAGGTGGCACTGCTTCAGTAACTGAACCAAGCAGGTGACATTTCCACTCATACTACACAGCTCCTCTAAAAACCAGGCTCCATCCCGAGAAGTCAGATCAACTAGCTGTTCTCCAGCACTCGAAGCTGCACCCTCCATCATCAGGTTACGCCTAAAGGAGATAAATATTTGTAACTTGCAGTGCTGACACAGTTAGGCACATATACAACAAAGAAGACTTCAAAATTTGAAAGAAAAAAAGAAAAAGCAAGCATCTCTAATATGGGGCAGGACTAAGGAAAGTAAAACAGTATCTCAAATTTGGCAGTAAACATAAGATAATGAATTCTCAATGAGCACCAATGCTTTTGACAATCATGCACTTCAGAATGATGTTAACTAGCTCACCTTGTAAGAGTACAGAGAGCAGAAATAATAACACTTGCTAGACTCAAAGATCCTTCTTCTCCATTTTCATGAAGGAATACTTTAATGCAACGTTCAATTTCCTTTAACTGATCTTCACAAACTGGCACAGTAACAGCTTCTTGTTTCAAGCGTTCCACCTGTCTAATAAGTCTGTTGTTTATGTCTGCTGCATATCGTTGCAGGGTCATTTCAGTGGCAGTAATGAACTGACATACTGTTGGTGGTGGCTGGGGAGCATATTGCATTTCATATCTACAGAAGAAAGAGGTGCTTGCTTAAAACATTAACTTTTCTGATTATAATTAAGGCTCATGCTTAGAGGACAAAATAGTGTTTTATACTCAGAGTAGGACTCATTTCCTTTTCTCACTTAAAAGTCTTACGCTTAGGGAACTTGCTAAGATCACCCTTTTACCTTAAATGAATCAGAGCACTCAAAATGGGAAATTTTTTTTTTTTTTTAAATGGGAAATATTTTAATTGGGAAAAACACAGCATTTTATAAAGGAAAGCAGGAACTCCTTTTAAAAGACCAAATTGGGCTGGAGAGATAGCCTGGTGGTCTAAGTGCCTGGCTGGCAAGCTCGAAGATTCAAGTTCAACCCCCAGTACCGCATGCCATGCTGGCCCTAGAACTCTGGAAATACTATGCTGGCTCCAAAACCAAACATGGTAGCACACATATAATCCCAGCACTGGGGAGGCTGAGACAGGAGAATCACTATAAATCCAAGCTGTGTAGCGAGACTCCATAGCAGGCATGCATAAATAAGTGAATGAATGAATGAATGAATGAATGATATTCAAGCAGAAATAGGGGCCTGGAGTTCGATCCCTGGGCCTGGCGTGCCAGCCCCACCAGCCCCGCCCCGAGGACGAGCTGAGATGCAATTGAGATTGGGTGTGGTGGCATGCGCCTGTAATCCCAACTCTTGGAAGGCTGTATACAGGTGGATCACTACAAATCCGATGTAATAGTGAGACCCTGAACAACCTGTAGACGCTTCTCTAAAACACAAAAAATAGAATTAAAAATACAATAAAAAATAAAAAGATAAAAGTAACTCCATGCAATTCCATCTATTAACCACTTCTTTCAGAACAGAATACAACTATAATCTAAAAACTGAGCACAACTTTGTTTTCATCCTAAATGAGTTACAAAGAAAATTAAACATTTTCAACTTACTTCCTGTAAAGTTCTTGACAGCGCTCTACTGTGGTATTACAGATGAGCTCTTCCATCCAGGTCTTCCACTGTTCAATTCGATGTTTCTGAAAAATGGCTTTTGGATACTGCAGTGCAACAGTTGCATAATGATGCAGCTGCTCGAGACAGCCACGAAGGACTGAGCGTCTCTGCTGCAGAAGGGCACTAACCTCCCCCTCCAGCTGCTCACACTGACTGATCAAGTGGGCCTGCCCAGCATTCTGAAGAAAGGCTGTCGCTGGCACATAGCTTGGGGGACCTTTTGATAAAAGACAGTATTAATTACAGTGATGCCTATTTCAATTTACCAGTCACTCAAAGGGTGTTAAACTAGAACCCCACATGGAAGCATAGAATTCATATGCTCACATATGTTATCTAAAATAAGTTAGCCCATACCAAGGTCCATTTGTGTGCTTATCTCCTGAAGCAAGCTTGCAAGCTGTGTTGCTTCTAAATTATTGAAGGCAGCCTGATAATGCGTTATCCATTGTTCAAATTCATTTAGCTTCACCTGGATTGCTTCTTGAACAGCTCTTTGCTGAGTTTGTAGTTGAGTGTGTTCAGAATACCTAATCAAGGAAATAAAACAAATCCAAGGGTCACTTACTACACTTCAAAAATTCTATATACTTAATCACCTGGACTTTGCTGAGACATGGATTGGCTAGTTAGCTTCGTCCATTTCAATTTTCAGCATTGTACTCAAATGTCCCTGTTCCCCCTAGTTTTTCCTGGCCCTGTAATCCCCTATATGATACTCCCAATTTTATTTATTTATTTATTTATTTATTTATTTATTTATTTTGTTTGTTTGTTTGTTTGTTTGTGGGACTGGGGTTCAAACTCACGACCTTGCACTTGCCCAGCAGGCACTTGTGCCTCGGAGCCATCTCCCCAGCTCCCTTCCCAATTTTTAAAATAAAACTATCCAACCACCAAGTTTAGAGTTCCTCAAATGCTTGACAGATCTTTGCAGGCTGAAGGTCTCACTTACTGCTTGGCATGTATACATTTAACTACCCCACTGAGCATCTTCTGTGTTAAGGTTCATTCACTTAGATCAATCTAAAACCTCTTTCAAGTAAATGAAACTGCCCCCATTCAAATGAATAGGGGTTCAGATACAAATATATAAGAAATATAAAACCATAGGTTTTATGAATCTTAATGTTTTAACCATTACACCCACTTATCTCCCATAATAGGTTACACATTTAAGTTAAATACAATAGGCCAACAATTTTAACTTATTATCACTTTAAATCTGCATACCTTAAAGGGAACTTTTGGGGCTGGGGAGATAGCTCCATGGCACAAGTGCCTGCCTGGCAAATGCAAGTTTGTGAGTTTGAACTCCAGTCCCGCAAAAAAAAAAAAAAAAAAAAAAAAGTGGGGGGGGGGATTTTTATCAATTTTGTGAGATGCTATAGTAATTCAAAGCCAAAGATACTATGTTTACACAAACACAAACATTCTCTTGAATGGCATATATTGAGAAATAAGAATTCAGTCCTGGTTTAACCTGTGTTGCAGCGTGTGAGAAGGATGATCCACTCCTTCAGCTCCTTCTAGAAATTCTATTTCCTCCAGTAATTTTCCCTGCAGTTTTTCGACATCTGTCAGTTGCTCCTGCAAGCTTAGGTATTCATCTAAGCTGCTGTCCAGTTTGGGAAGCACAACCACCATCTCATCTCTGTTTTTAAACCAGTTCACCTGTAAAACAGTATTATAATTAGGAGGGATCGCAAAGGGTCTACTCTAAGACACACTGATATTGCTGGAAAAAACATAAGAATGTTCTGTGTGTATGTATATTTTACCTAAATTTCAACAAAACCTGAAAGCATCACTCTCATTTTACAAAGATAACCTGTATGTTCAAGTTCACATGGCTATAAACTAGAAGGCTCAGTTCCATAATACCATGAAGTTGCCACCATAACACAGAGAATAACATATACATCTTTGGCTAAAGGGAGGGAAGGTTATTCCCTGAGAAAACATTTCATTTATCTATTTAATTTATTTTTTAATGTATTTAGTACAAGGTCTACAGGGTCTCACTACACAGATTGGACTCATAGTGATCCTCCTGTTTTTCAGCCTCCCCAGAGCTGGGATTACAGGCATGTGTCACCATGCCTGGACTCACCGTGGACGCAGGACCAGGATCTAAAATTTTTTTTTAAATATTGAGTATAATTTTGTGTCTCTGTAAAGGAGGTGTGCCAAATAAAAAAGGTGATATAAAATTCCTCTATTTAATGGCTGTTTCAGTATTATACTTTTTTTTTTTTCTTTCTTTGTTCTTGAGTCAGGATTTTGCTATGCAATTCAGGCAGGTGTTGAACTCATGGAAATCATTCCTGCCTCAGTTTTTTTTTTTTTTTTTTTTTTTTTTGGGGGGGGGGGGGAACCAGGGTTCAAACTCATGACCTTGCACTTGCCCAGCAGGCACTTGTGCCTCGGAGCTATCTCCCCAGCCCCCCTGCCTCAGTTTTTTAAGTTCTAGTATTACAGTCATACACTACCATACCCAGTCAGAAAAAAACTGAGTTTTATTCAACTGTTTTACAGACACATTTATTTTACTTCTCTATTTAACAAAAGGATGATGATGAGTTAATTACAGCACTAGGCTTCACCTTAATTTCTGCTACTCTGGAAGAAAAGAGGCTGCGGGTGATCTCTCGCTCCATCTCTCTCTTGCTCTGCTTGCTCTCAGCCTGCTGGCCACCTCCACCATAGACAGCACCAGCAAACCCCACCTCGCCCCCTGCAGTCCAGTCCACCAGGGGATCATACACGAAGGCCTCCAATAATGTTAACAGAGTCTCTCTACCGCGCCGCATAATGTGCAGAACCTGTTTTCAGAAAAGTTGTAAATGTTTTGTTACATATTTTGTAATTTTTTTATTCCACAGATTTTGTTCCTTTAACGTGCCCACTATGAAGTAGAAGAGAAAACTGCATACCTGTTCACAGGAAAGCCTAAAAACACCTTCTACTCCAGTTACACCCAGTGCTGTTTCAATGTTTTGTGTCATTCGAAATGGCACTTTCTCAGGAACTCTAAGGCTTTTACCTTGAAAAGACAAATCATTGTTTTTTTGCCCTTTTGCCAAAAACCTTTCGACTCTCATATAAATGAAAAATTTACTTTTACCTTTTTCAAAACAAACATTATAATCTATGTGAACCACTTCTCCAGTTGTCATATCAATGAGAACATTGTCTAGATGTCTATCTCCAAGGCCAATTATGTATCCAACCATAGACATGACTGCTGTAGATCTTGCGTAAGACTAAGGAGGTGAAAGGAGCAAGTTAAAAAATGTCAGCACATTTCTTGCCAACATGGATTTGATGCTTTAAAATTTACAAAACTCCAAAGTCCTTATTTAAAAATCAACAAAAAGGGTTCCTAAGGTTTCTCTGCACACACAGGGGGGCCTGACATGGTCCTAATTGTGCATTAAACTGACTTTCCTTTAGCCTCCCTCATTTTTTTCCTAAATTTTTTATTCTCTTCTCCATTTTACCTATGACCCCTTTGATCTTGCCCTTAGACAGTCATACCTATACCTCTCTAACTCTTAAGGTTTTTAAATACAGGTTTCAAATTACTAAAACTAGGGATGCAGAATCAAAAATCTGAGCTAGACAGGCAGGAGCTAGCAAAAAGCAAGATACAGATTACAGTCCAAACTACAGTGCCTACTAACCTGTGTGACTCTCCACCATTCATCTGGCGTTGTACAAGATGACCAAAGCTCTTTGGCCAGGAGATTTGGGGGAGTAGCCTCCATTAATTCTTCCAACACAGCTTTCATCACATGGAGAGGCCAATCACGGCGGGACACATCCAAGCTGAGTCCAACTGTTTTCAGAGCAGGACCAATTTTACTGTAGTAAAGTTCACTTGGACGGGGTACAATTCCAGGATTCTGAGGAGTCTGGTAGGAATCCTGGGCCTTTGAAAAAATTTGAAATAAAGGTTAATGTAAATACTAAATTACAGGCACACATGAATAGACATATTTATAAAGATTAATTGGCATTGAGGACTAAAGAAAACTGAGCTATATCCTAGTGTGTCTGTCCACCCATCTGTCCTTTCTTTTTCTTTTTTCTTTCTCTTTTGTTTCTTTTGTTTTGTGAGAAAGGGTCTTGCTTTGTAGCCTGAGCTGACCCTGAACTCCCAAGTGTTAGGATTACAGGTGTATACCACCATGCCAGGCTCTCCCAATTCTTCTTGAAGGCAGTCTTGCCAAGTTGCCTAGACTGATTTTAAACTTCTGATCCTAGGATTACAGGACATGTATCATCATGCTTGATGTAAAATACCATTTTACACAAATGATTTTTCAACAGTACTCTCTGCCTACTCAGCTAAAGGGTTGTTTTTTTCATTTTTATTAGTACATGGGTATAACAATGATTTCATTCATTGTGAGGTATTGGTAAATGTATATAACACATTCAAATTCTTTTATTTGTTCCCATTTCCCTCACCAGCATCAGTCATTCACTTGCTATCTAAGCCCTCATAAATACAGATTAGTAATGAGGTTAATAGGCAAAAAAATACACACACACACACACACACACACACACACACACACACACACACACACACACAAAAAAAAACACAGATAATAATATTATTAAATTAAGGTACAGGCCCAGTAGGACGGCTCAGTGGTCTAAGGCGTCTGCTTGGGAAAGCTTGGGCGGCTACAGGGACCGAGGTTCGATCCCCAGCACCACATGCTGCGCCAGCCCTGCCCTCAGGGCAAGCTGAGCCGGCCGTAAAAATAAATAAATAAATAAAAGTTCTGAAACAAAAAAAAAATAAATTATTTAAAAAAAAAAGATTGATCAAACAATTAAACATTAACACTTTCAATGAACATTACTTTAAAAAAGATAAGGTACAACTTTATATGCACTGTCCATGTTGAATTACAAATACAGTGTATTTTTCTATTTTTTTAACTTAAATTTCACGTAAAAAAATTCTTTTGAACTAGGTACTTCTTATAACTTGCTTTATTCTCTTTTAAATAAGTACTTCTTAACTGAAAAATTGTTCAATTGCTTAATTCTTTTTTTTTTTTTTTGTCTTTTTGAGATGGGGTCTTGCTATGCAGTTCAGGCTGGCCTTGAGCTGACTTTTGTAGCCCAGGCTGGTCTCCAACTTGCACCAATCCTCCTGTCTCAGCCTCCCGAGTGCTGGGATTAGAGGCGTAAGCCACCATGCCCGGCTAATTGCTGAATTCTTGAGATTCGATTCAATAATTCATAATTCACTTAAGTATATATTTCATTTTCTTCACTAGTGACTTAATCACCAATACAAAAGTAACAACAGACTGGAGAAATGTGTTGTATCAAAGTTTAGATAGCTCTTATCTAATTCCAATCTTATACATTTCAATAATTAGTCTGTGGGTTTCTTTTCTTTCTTTCTTCTTTTTTTTTTTTTTTTTTTGGTCTTTTTGAGACAGGGTCTTACTATGCAGTTGAGGCTGCCCTTGAGCTCCCTTTTGTAGCCCAGGCTGGTCTCGAACTCACACTGATCCTCCTGCCTCAGCTTCCCAAGTGCTGGGACTACAGGCATGTGCCACCACACCTGGCTCCCCAGTCTGTGGGTTTCTATGCCTACATTTAAAATGTGACTCCCACCTTCACGGTAAAGAGCAGGTTTAATAGGCATGATGCCCTCAGCTAAATCTTCAACAGCACAAGAATAAAACTTGACTCCTTTTACACTCTTGGTCCTTCCTATAACTAACCTTGACTAGAAGCACTTCTCTTTATTAGCTGGGTTTGAGATAAAAAGTTAACATTTTATCTTTTTTGGGGGGTGGGGGGGCCCTGAGGCTGCCTTAAGGGCAGGTCTCATGCTCCATGTGAAGGTGGGAATCAAACTGTGGTCCTGGGTCCTGGGTGCTTAAGACACTTCACTCAATCACATGCTTTTAACCAACTGAGCTACCTGGCAACCCCCAACATTTTACCTTAATATTCTTAATATTTCGTATCTTGGCTAACTGAATTCTAAGTTCATCATTTACATAGATACTATAAATTATTCAGGCACTTGCCTAAATGAATTATAAATTACTGTAAAAGTACCGTATAAAATTCACATGTACAAAACAGGATGTCATGACTAAACTCTACGGTTTATGTCTAGTTCTCCCCCCAAAGCCTCGTGCAATCATGATTCACTGGGATTATATATTTTAGTTCTGATGGGGTTATCGCTGAGTAACACTGGGATTATGGGTGTGACTTAATGTAGATAGGCTGAGGCAGAGAGCCTGAATGTAATATAAAGAGAGACAGACAGACAGACTAATGATGTTGCTCTCTACTCCCCTGGTTGGTCAGTTACCTCTGTCACCATATTGTTGCTGTTCTGCCACCATGAACTGGACACTCTCTGCCCTGTGCCACACAGTCTTGGAGCCAGCCAAATATGGAAACTTCCAGTTACTGTGAGCTAAGTAAACCTTTCCTTCCTTCATTTTGAGTGTCAGGTATTTGTCCCAGTAGCGAGTAAAAAGTAACTAAGATGCAGTACTTATTTATTTAAAAGGACTCAAGAGTTAGAAGTTGTGGCAGACATCAATAATCTCAGCACTTGGAGAGGCTGACACAGAAGAATTTCAAGTCCAAATCATAACCTAGCAATTTAGCAAGTCCTTGTCTCCCAAGAATAAGATGGCATAGGCATAGCTCAGGGTGAAGGATGGGGGTAAACTAGGGTTTAAAGTTTTCTACTATTTGCAGTAAATTTAATGTAAAAGACCTTAGCCCAGTAAGAACATTAGGAAGTATCAAATTATACCAAATTAATGAGTAACAAACTCATCTCCCATTAACCCAATCTCATAATTTCTCATAATTTCTGTATTTTTGGAAAATATGCCTCAAAAACACTTTCCTAGTGAAATCATGTTTTCCTATTAAAAAAAAAATTTTTATGTGGTGCTAGGGATTCAACTGTGGTCCCTGCAGGCGCTTTAGACCACTGAGCCATCCTGCCAGGCCTGTTTTCCTATTTTAACCTCCATATATAAGCAAAAATGTTCTAATAAAGTCTAGAAATAGTTTAGATAGCCACGGAGAAAAATGACATAAATATTCAAAATTTAAAAAATGCATATTTTTATTTTACTCAACCTTTTGTGCTTGTAAGGCAGCTTCCCTTTGTTGCCATCGTTTGTAAAGACCAAATAAAGGTGTGGCTCCATCCACCCACTGGATCAGTCCTGACCTTGTTCCCAGTGGAGTCACAGAGTAGTGTCTTGCATGGAAACGGGGTGTTTCCTGGCGATTAATTGTAGCAAACATAGTATTCACAATAGATAAAAACTGCATTATTCTCTCATCCAGATGTAAATCTTCTAGTCCTATGGAAACAATATTGAAGATGTCAGGGTAGGTAATTAAATGTGGGCAAGGCACTTTCTGTGTCCTTTTCAACTAATGATAACCTAACTCAGCACACTTAATAGCATCAGAGAATTCTATCAAGGGGCAAGTTATAAGGATTATTAGATATACCTGGGTTGTGTTGCTTGAACATGCTTATATGCAAGGGGAGGATAGCAATCTTATCACACAACAACCAATCACTAGCATTCAAAATCACACAGGATATAGGACACTCCAAGTAGCAATACAACATACAATTTTTCTCTAAGGGCTGGTGAGATAGCTCAGCAGATTAAGAATCTGCTTAGGCAAGCACAGGGACTGGGGTACAATGACCACCAGATAGGCAGTGCACCAGGCAGGGCTGTACAGGTCCTGCCTCCAGGCCATCCAACCAGGTGTGTGGTGCATGCCTGTAATCCCAGTGCTAAGCTGGCAGAGAACAAGAGGACTGCTACAAATCTGAGCTGCATAGTAAGACCCCGTACCAAATATATTAAAAAAAAAATCTCTCACACACATAAACCTTGTAAAACTGCACACATTTTAAAGTAGGAGTTAAGTTGTAAATTCTACCTTTGAAAAGGTAAGGGTAGCTCTTTCCATCTGATCCTAGAAAGAGAAGTTTCTTAGGCTTGGTTTTAGTTGGTAAGATAGTAATTGTTCCGCCCACACTGTGGATTGTAACGGTATCTCTGGCTGAGACTTCTCCGGGAAGAGCAATTTCAGTGTTTGTCATGGCAGCCAACCATGGACTGATTTCTTCAAGCCGCAAGATGTAACTTGTGCGCTTCTGTGCTCTCTGCTGCAAACTCAGCATTATCTATATTGTTAAGATGGAGGTAGACAAGTCTGAATTATAAAAGAAATTTTTTTTCTATAATTTGGTATAAAAGTAAATTTTAAGGATAGTTGTTAATCTAGTTTCTGCATTTAATTTAACCTTAGGGTTTTGTGTCATACCCTAGAAAGGCACAATAACATAGCAGTGTGCCAATAAGCAGTGAGATAATAGGAAGCGCTGCCATAGTCCTCACAGTAAGAATTCTTAGAAAATTATTTCCCACTGTTGAGGTATGCTTAACCAGTGCCAAAAGAAGCCACGTCAGTCCTTGCAAAGAAGTTGAATATATAGCTAGCAGTGGCCCATGAGGCAAACATACCCTTCAGAAGCCACATTTTTTCTTTTTTTCCCAAAACCAGGGATTGAACTCAGGTCCTTGAGTTTGCCAAGCAAGCACATATTCTACTGAACTATTTCCCCAGCCCACAGAAGTCACTTCTAAAATTTACTGACATAAAATTACAACAACAAAAAAGCCAAGGGTCAAGTTTACCATATAAAGGAAAGGATACTAAGTTAGTGTAACTGAAGAAAGAAAAAAAAAATTAATAAGGAGGGAACAGTTCAGCCTCTCACACTTTAAGTACAGAGTATCATGACCTTCTAATAATCACTGAGAACAAAAGCCCACTACTGTTTCTTAAAATTCAGTAGTAAACTACTGATGGCAAAACAAATTTTTACACACCATGATTAACATGCAAGAATATGCCATTTAGAAAATTCATCTATAAACACTTATAAAAGTTGGTAATGATAAGCCGGGTGTGGTGGCTCACGCCTGTAATCCCAGCACTCGGGAGGCTGAGGCAGGAGGATCGGTGTGAGTTCAAGACCAGCCTGGGCTACAAAAGTGAGCTCAAGGCCAGCCTCAACTGCATAGCGAGACCCTGTCTCAAAAAGACAAAATAAATAAATAAATAAATAAATAAATGTTGGTAATGATTAAAAATTAATAAAAACTCAGAACAGTGGATTAATTCCATTGTTTATTTTTTAGCTCTAACACTGCAAATAAGGGAAGCATTAAGTATTCTTTTTGCAATTAAAAAAAAAAAGCCCTTCTTTTTAGGTCAGTGATATAGCTCAGTTGGCACAGCATCTGCCTGGCAAAGACAAAGCCCCAGTTTGATTCCCAGTACTCCACTCCAAATTATTCTTTAAAATGTACACAATCATAAAAAATTTCTCAGATAGGCTTTCAAAAGTTTCCTTCTTGTTTCCTGGATTTCCTGTTCCAACCCTACCCAAACATGCACATATTAGAGTTCTAGCTATACATTTAATGAGCTTCAATTCATCCCCTGCATCAGTTTTCTTGCCCTGTACTTCTAGCTATTTATTTATTTATTTTATTTGTTTGTATTTTAGGGAAGGGTCTAAGGGTGTTCAGGGTCTCACTACTAGATCAGACTTGCAGTGACCCACCTATTTATAGCATCCCAAGAGCTAGGATTACAGGCATGCACCACCACACCAAATCTCTAGCTAGTTCCTCTGAATTCATTCATTTGCATTTGCTAGTTAAAGCTGGAGTACTTTTGGGTCTAGATTTACTTTGATATTATTTTTTAGTATTTTTATTACTGCCTTTCACTAGAGAAAGTAATAGCAATAAAGCTAAGGAAGAAACGAGGTAAAAGGAATGCCAAGAAAAAGTTTAAAAGACCCACTGCTGTAATAGGTGAAGTCTAAAGAACACAAAGTTAAGGAACTAGCCGGGCATGGTGGCACATGCCTGTAATCCCAGTACTTGAGAGGCTGAGGCAGGAGGATCACTGCAAGTTCAAGACCAGCCTCGGCTACAAAAGTGAGCTCAAGGTCAGCCTGACTGCACAGAGACCCGGTCTCAAAAAGACACATACAAAAAAGTAAATAAAAAAGGACCGGGCACTGCCGGGAGTGGTGGCCCACACCTGTAATCCCAGCACTCCGGGAAGCTGAGGCAGGAGGATTGGTGCGAGTTCGAGACCAGCCTGGGCTACAAAAGTGAGCTCAGGACCAGCCTCAACTGCATAGCGAGACCCTGTCCCAAAAAGACAAAAAAAAAAAAAAAAAGGACCGGGCACGCCTGTAATTCCAGCACTCGGGAGGCTGAGGCAGGAGGATTGGTGCAAGTTCGAGACCAGCCTCGGCTACAAAAGTGAGTTCAAGGCCAGCCTGAACTGCATAGTGAGACCCTGTCTCAAAAAGACCAAAAAAAAGAAAGAAAGAAAAAAGAAACTGAAACACAGGCTGGGGAGATACCTCAGTGGCATAAGTGTCTGTCTG
>PVJA010028555.1:0-27504 GCA_004027025.1 Myocastor coypus | reverse complement strand
AAAAAAAAAAATCACAATTAGGGCATTGGCTGGCATGACAGTGGAGAGATGGGTTGCAGGGCAGTGTCTTTGACCTTGTGTATAGGTCACAAGGGGGAATAACACACGGGCCAGTGAAGTACAGCCCCACACTGAAAGTGTCAGGTTGGAGGCTTTGGAATGGAGGTGACTCCGTGGGCAAGCAGGGAAGGGTGCACAGGACAAGTGACACCTGGGTTGGATTTTGGAAACTAGGATAAAAAAAAAAAAAAAAGAACTGTACCCTAGGATCATTTTCCAGTTCTATCTTGCAGAATAATGAAGACTAGAGAAGGTGGAGCTCAGGAGAGGTCAGTGTGGCAAAGCCTTGGTTCCTGGAGGGATGTGGCACCCCCTTGAGGGACACTGAGATTTGGGATGTTCCATAGAAAGAAAAGACAGTGGTTTGGATTCTGAATGGAAAAGTATGGGTTGTGACACTTCCATAACACATGGAAATTTTGATGTCAAAAGTTCCACTCTTTTGGCGATGGTATTGTTTAACTTCGCTGACATAGTTTTATTATTTTTTTTTTGCTGGTTAGCTCTCTAATTTCCCTTCATTTAAGGCAAGATGCTCTGATTAATCAAAGAATGGAATCCACTTTTTGGTCTGAGCATGTTCCTGTGGCTATTCTATTTGTGAAATGAGATGTCTCAGTTACTGCTTTCTTGTTGCTGGGATGAATACCTGGCACTCAAAATGAAGGAAGGAAAGATGAATTTAACTTGCAATTACTGGAGGTTTCAGTGCACGCTCAGCTGACTCCAAGGCAGAGTAGCACATGGCAGAGAGTAGCCATTCATGGCAGTGACACAGAGCAGAGAGCAAAGAGAGGGGCAGCAGCCAAGCAGCTAGCTACCTCTCTTCCCTCCTTACACTGTAATGCAGGGCTCAGGAGATAGCTCAGTGGCATAAGCGCAGGCCTGGCAAGCACAGGGTCCTGAGGTTGATACCTGGTACCACAAAAAAGAAAAAAGAACACAAAACATTGTAATACAAACTACCTGTCCCAGGGCAAGTGCAGTATCTACACCCATAATTATCAATCACAAACTCCAGAAGCCAGCCCATGACCGCATGAGGCTTTGCGGGGACACCTAGACACAAACTTTAACCTGAGGGTACTAAATGTCTGTCAGCCAGGTGTGATAGTCTGCACCTGTAGTCCTAGCACTTTGGAAGGCTGAGGCAGGAGGATGGCGAAGTTCAAACTCAGCCTGGGCAACCTAACAACTTAGTTTAAAAATTAATAAAGTAAAAAGGTGTTGATGTAGCATAGTATCAAAGTCTTCAGTTCAATACCTAGTACTGCAATCAATCAGTCAATCAATCAATCAATCGCTCTCGCTGTGAGTTGTGAAAATAACACCACAGTAAAAGAACCTAGAAGTAAGGAGGCAAAGTTGCCTTCCTTTACAGGCATTTCTTCTTCCATTTCTGAACTTTTTCTCAGAAATATATAAGTTCAGGGTCTCTCACTCCAGACTCAAAATACTGTGCTGAAATTTTACAAAATGGAGCTTGATGTAGTGTGGAATTAGCCCACTAATTTTCCAGCAGGACTCTCGCCCATGGCCATGTCCTCTGTGCTGTCATCTTTCACGTGAGCCCAGGAAGCCACTTGCCTGCTGACGACGGGAAGCCTCCCTCTGCACAAGCCCTGGGAAGAGGCCGCACTGCTGCCTCTTTGGATTCTGACCAAATAAAACCACCCAGAAGAGAGAGAGGGCATGAATACAATGAAAAGTGGTCAGGTCTGGGTAATCAGCGTTTCTATGCCTTAAATACCATTTATTTAACTTGCAATTACTGGAGGTTTCAGTGCACGCTCAGCTGACTCCAAGGCAGAGTAGCACATGGCAGAGAGCAGCCATTATGAACTCTTCAAGTTCTTTACAAGTATGCAATGAAAGATCTAACTAAAGCACTGCCCGGCTAGGGCCTGCCCCTACCTTGCCTAGGCAGGGGAGGGGACATGGGCATGCTCCAAAGGCAGGCTGTGCTGAGACCATGTTAAGAATTTAGCCTTTCGGGCCAGCAAGGTGGTTCAGCAGTCTAAGGTGCCTGCTTAGGAAAGCTTAGGCAACTGCATGGACCGCAGTTCGATCCCGGACACCACATGCTGTGCCAGCCCCCACCCCCACCCCCTCCAGGGCAGGCTGAGCTGGCCATAGTACAAAAAAAATAAAAAAGAATTTAGCTTTTTGTTCTCCCATTCACTAATGTCACAGCAGTGAGATAGACACTATGTCATCCTCTCAAAGACCCGAATGCCCAGACTCAGAGAGGCAAAGCACTTCACAACCGTCGAGGCCTGCAACTGAGATTCTAAGTCAGTGTGGACTCACTCCAGCACCCCAGGCCATTTGTCCTCAGATTTTACTGGCTAACACTCGCCACTGCACCACACTGTCCAGAAGCTTGGTGAGCAGAAGGCCCTGCGTGAGCTGACTCCAACATACATTTGCGGCCCCACCCCCTCATTCAAAACTTCTTTCCCTAACCTAACCTAACCTAACCTAACCTAACCCCAGAGCATCCCAGGACTGACTCGCTGTTGTTCTCTCTGACCTAGATCCTTTCACTGTCTGTCCACCTCACAAACTCCTATTCATACTTCACAATCCAACTCAATCAGCCCCTCCCTATGAAAGTCCGTCTGGCTACCCTCCAACAGTGAGGTAGTCAATGGGTGACTGGCTGGGGCTCCCATTGTCCTTGGTACCTACCTTGATCACCCACAACCCATGCAGTGCTCTTGTTTCTTCCTGTCTGATGTTCTCTGACCAGGAGTCTATGTTTAAGAATCTTACAGGCAGATCTTGGGCACTGCCAGCCTACCAGCCTTCCTGACAGCTCGGCAAATGCCAAAAGGTGGAGAACACTCACATGCCTTTCCCTACCGTGACCTCAGGTGATTATCTCAGGATGAAGTCTTTCCTGGGTGGAGCGAGCCGTCAGGTCCGCTGTGGCTGTCTTCGCAGGGCATTATGGGAGCACACAACGACTCTCCTGGTTTTGCACAAGGCTCTGCATTCATTTTTTAAACCTATGACTCAGTAGTCTATAAAATGTACAGGCTGTGGGACATGGACATGAAATTAGTCTCACAGTGTCCCTGCTCCTCCCCTGCAGGTCTATGAATAGTAGGCTATGTAGACAGACAGCAAGACAAAGTGAATCAAAACTGACAGCACTCACCACAAGGGACAGAAGCTCAGGATTGCGGACAGCCTGCTGAGGGGCTGGGACCCACACCCGGGCCTCTCTATCCTTCATCATTCATTTTCTGCAGAGCTTGTCCCTTTTGACTAGAATATTGCATCACCTCTACAGGCCTGCTTGAGGAGAATTACTATGATTACTAATATAACACTAAACACTGATCATTCATTGCTTACTATATCCCAGGCCATTTTTACAGGCTGTGTCATGCTATCCTCACCACGCACTTGTGAATGTAATAGCTTTGCTAAAAATAGCTTTAACTAAACACTGGTTCTGTAATCAGGCAGATACAGGTTTCATCGCTGATGTTCTAGTTCCTCACTGTGTGACCTTGGGCAAGTCACTCAACCTCTCTGAGCCATACACAGAAGAACCAAGAAAGTGCGTGTCATCGAACACTCATCTCCTGTCATGCAAGATGAAGACACCGTGGCTTTGAGAGGTTACGTGCCACACCCACACTGGCAAAGCTAGTAAGTGGCCAAGCAGGGACCTGGTCAGTCTACACCCCTCTTTCCTAATCAGCACGGCAGTATTGCTCAGTGGTTAACAACAGCTCCCTGGGCTCAGATTTGGCTTTTCCATTCACCAAAATCCTCAGCTCTTGGGGAAATTACTTGCCTCCTTCCCTGTGTCTCCATGTTCCCACTTGAAGAATGGGTATGAGCCGGGTGTGGTGCCCTGTCCAAGTGTTGGGGGAAGCTGAGGCCGGAGGATCATACATTCAGATCTAGCCAGGGTAACCTAGTAATTTAGTGAGATCCTGTCTCAACTTTAATTAATTAATTTATTTATTTTTTGGTGGTACCAGGGATCGAACTCAGGACCTTGTGCTTGCCAGACAAGCACTTATTCCACTGAGCTATCTCCCCAGCCCAAGATCCTGTCTCAAAACAATAGCAACAACAACAACAACAACAAAAAGAGGATGGGGATATAACTCAGTGTGAAGAAGATCATGAGTTCAATCCCCAGTACTAGGCCAAGGGGGATGGGAGGTGGAGGGTGGGGAGGGGTGGACAGGGAAGGAAGAAAACATAGAAAAAAAATGAGTGTGACAGCTAGACATGACAATCCATGCACAGCTCACAGAATTGTGCCTGCAATACAGGAAGTACTATCAACTTGACCCTTAGCATCCAGCTCTCAGGTCTACTTGAATTGTGGGGGTGTCATGGGATGGGTGAATAATGGCGGAAGTAGGCAGTCGCTCTGAACAGGTAGGTCCTCCCTGCCTTTCTAAGACATTTCTCAGGTTCCCGAGTCTCCCGGTTTCTTCAGTCACCCCCAGTGACCGTGTGACAAACCTGTCCCTCTAACTGTTCATGGCGGTTTCCTGCACTAGGATCTCTCAAGCCAGGGAGGATGGCACTCTTACCTGTCTTGGTGGGGAGCAGGAGGGGTGACCCCCTACATACCGAGATGTTCAACAAAACCCCTGGATGCTACCCCTTTGATGGCACCAGCAGCCTGTCCTGGTTATCATAACTGATTGTCTCTAGGCGTTGTTCCGTGTCTCCTCAGGTTAAAATCTCCTCCCAGCCATGTGAACTACTAGGTCCGGAATACTCAGCTGGAGGCAGGCTGTGCCAGGCTGCAGTTGCTTGAGCTCCTTTCACACATAGTGGTTCAACCTTGCGTTCTTCCTTCTGGTCCCTAAGACCCTTGTATCTCTTCCACACGGAAGGCTGCTTGTGGCCTCAAGCGTGTCTATCTCCCAGAATCTTGGGAACTGAGACTGCACCTCGGCCCAGCCTCCAGATGCCTACCAAGGTGGTCCTCTCTAAGCACCTCCTTTCCACAGACCCCAAGGTGGGTCCCGCCTTCTATTCTTTCAGTCTCCTCTCTTTAAGGCCTTGTTCAAAAGTCACAGCCTTTAAGAAGTCCCCTCTGAGATAGCTCAGTGGCATAAGCACCTGCCTGGCAAGCATAAGTTCCTCAGCTCCATCCCAGATATCAAGAAAACAAAGACAAAAAAAAAAAAGAAAGAAAAAGAAAAGGTCCCCTCTTGGGAACTCTTGTTGCGCAGCTGTTTCCACTGTGCCTCGCCAGCCCTTTGCTGATTGTTTCTCCCAGAAGATGGCCAGCTTTCAGGAAGCAAGAGGGGTCTCAGGGACTGTCACTTCCACTCATCTGCCAGCGCAGTCTTTCCAAATGAGTGCTCTTTGACATGAGGCCATGCCCTGAGCCTGTTCATAAACCCTTCAGTCTCTTCTTGAGCTCTGGAACACCAAAGTTTAACAGTTCTCCTTGGCATTCAGTACCTTTCATGCAGCCTCCACATCCCCAACCAAGTAGTTCTTGACCCACAGGCTCCACTTAGCTCAGCGCATTTTGCTTCTGTCCAGGAGGAGGAGGAGGAGGAGGAGGAGGAGGTCTGCTGTGTCCCCCACACCAGCAGCCTTGAGGGCACCAGCGTCATCCTCACTTCTGGGTCATCTCCTCAAGCTCAGCTCTTGTTTGTCACTTCACATCCAGTTGTGAATGAGATTGGAAAGAAACCAAGCCGTATATCCGTGGCAGGGTGGATGAAGCCTTTGCTCTGGTCTCTGTGGCAGAACAGTGGAGTGGCAGGTACAAGCCAGCCAACCATGTGCGTACTACATGGGTGGGAATCCAAGCTGCATAGGCTCTTTCCTCTTTCCCCCCCCCCCTTTTTTTTTTTTGAGACAAGGTCTTGCTGTGTAGTTCAGGCTGGCCTTGAACTCACTATATAGTTGAGACTGCCCTCAAACTCATGGCAATCTTCCTGCCTCAGCCTCCTGAATTACAGGCATGCACCACTACACCTGACTGGGTAGTTTTCATGGTACTGTGACTTCTAGAAAATCACTTTACCTTGCTTCCTGTATTTCCACATCTGTAAATGAGTAGCATATCAAGTGCCTGGAGCATGAAGGGCAATAAAGTATATGAAAGGTGTATAGCCTCGATCCTGGAACATGGTACATAACCCAGAAGCGTTCACAGCTATTAGCTTTCCTCAAGTCAATTAATCCACCTGTTACTGACCTCTCCTTTGATCTCTCCAGACCTGAGGCAGTACCATAGGAGTCAGCCCTCCCTTATATTCTGCTTAACATATTCACTTGTATGGCTTTGGAACTGGATTATGCCTTTCTAAATATACTATTCAAATCCTGTGGAGCCAGGAATTCATTTCATTCAACAACTATTCACCAGGTGCTCACTAGGGCCATGGGACCAGAGCTTGGGCCCTGGCCTCAGCAAGTTGCAATGTAGTGGAGAGGCAAGACATGTACAATAAAGGGCCATCACTTGGGTAGAAGATGGCAGCGTCATTGGACAGGTATAAGAGTTGAAGGGCAGGAAGAATCCCTTTTGCCTGAGGTGACTGAAGAGAAATCTGGTCCTATGGAGATGAAGGGAAAGAGGGCCTGGGCACAAGGGTGGCAGTGGCAGGGGAAGAAACCTATGTGGGGCTAGGGTTAAGGTTTATATCTAGACATCCCCCAAGAGCCTCGTTTATTCATAGATAGGACTCGTGGAAGGTGATTGGATTATGGCGCTACAGTTGACTTGCTACCAGGCCCAGGTGGGACATGACCTGGAAAGGTTTATCTTCTGGCTCCTCCCTTGACCTCCTGCTTCCTGTCTGCCAAGACGTGAGCAGCTCTCTCCCTTCACACCCCTTTCCCATGTCCCAGGGCCTTGGAATCATATGCTATGGACCAGCGCTTCTCAATCTGTGGGTCACGACCCCCGGAAGGGGTCGAACAACCAAAATACAGGTGTCACCTACCTAAAGCCATCGGAAAATCATAACTGTAGCAAAATTACAGTTTTGAAGTAGCCACCAAAATTATTTTTTGGTTTGGGGTCACCGCAACATGAGGAACTGTATTGTGGGTTCACGGCACTAGAAAGGTTGAGAACCACTGCTATGGACTGAAACCTTAACAAACTGAGTCAAAATAAACCTCTCCTTATATTGTGAAAACCAGCTCTTTTGTCCCAGCTGTGAGGAAAGCGACTGGAGTAAGTCATCCACTGTGATAGCGTCTCGAAAGGGAGCAGTAGGAGATGAGGCTGGAAGCCCAGCAAGCCTTTACATGCACAGAAAAGAAGCTGCACTCGATTCCTGTGGGTAGAGAGCAGCTGAGCCTTGGGCAGCCTTCCTGTTCCAGATTGCTTGGATTTGTGCCGCTAGGTCAACTCAGCAGGCGATAGGGAGATCATCTATGAAACCTCCGCAATAACCCAGGTATGATACGGACAAGGAGGGCCTGAGGCAGCCGAGGTGAGAAGGCCCGGGCCATAGGAGTGGACGAGAGCCTGTGAAGATACGAAGGGGGCTTGGATAGCCGTGCCCTCTCCTCTCACTAGGCTCTATTCTTTATACCACAGCCAGAAGGACACTGTGAGGTCTGTATCTAGTAGAGTCCATTCCCTCATCAAAACTTGGCAGTGGCTTCTCGTCATATCCAGAACTGATGCCAAACCTGTCTCTGTTCCTTAGAGCACAGGTCTAGCCTTGTCTCGTGGCTGCCAGCCTATCACTGGGTGCATCCTGGGTACTCACCTCTTGGCTGTTCTAGCATGGGTCTTTCCCATCTGCAGCTCCCTCTGCCTGGCCTAACTTGACCCCACTTCTCATGCTGGCCTCTGCTCAAATGCACCTCCTCAAAGAGGAGGTGAAAACTGGCAGCATCCTCGCCCTGTCACCTTCTGGCTGCTTCCATTTTTAGTTTTGGTACTTGTCAATTTCCAATCAGAGTGATACTGTTTTTATAGGAAGTAAACTATTTATTGCACTTTATAACTGAGAGGAGGATCTCACTGAAAGGCTAATTGCATTCCATCAGGGTGTTCCTTATTTCACATAGGAAATTTTTTCAAAGAAATGACTTCAGTACTCATATGTATGCTAAGCACTTCTTTTAGATACAATGCATAATAGAATGGCTCTTGTGAGTAGAGAGAAAGGAAAGGCCTTTAAAGAATAAGGGCAAGCTATTGAGAGTCTGTAAGAAGAAAGAAGGGAGGGATCTAAATTGGTCATTTTCAGTGTACGAGGAGTGTCAGTGTTTCCCTATTTACTCCTTTCTCCATATAAGGAAGATGTTAATGATTTTATTTTATTTTTATTCTTTTTTTTTTTTTTTATGGCTGGCTCAGCCTGCCCTTGGGGCAGGGCTGGCGCAGCATGTGGTTCTGGGAATCAAATTGCCACCCTGTACTTGCCAAAGTTGCCTAAGTAGGTGCTTTAGACTGCTGAGGTATCTTGCTGGCCCAGAAGATGTTAATGATTTTAAAGATTAGCAAACTGCAAACAGCAGAGTTAAAATCCGAATCATTCCTATATGCTCTGTTCTGACTTTCTTGGTCGCCCTGCTAGAATCCAAATTCCCTCTCACTTGGTCCCTCCTGTCTCCTTGAAATAAACGCGAAAGTCAAGGGGACTGCAGTTATTTCCAAGCTGCATAAATGGGAAGCCAGCGCAGCTGGCAAGACAGGAAATACACAAACAGCAAGAATTTTGAAAATGAAACCAAGGTGAGCTGTCAACATTTACAGTTAAGATGCCAGTGTGATATCCCAGGGGATTCTCCTAATAGCGGAGGAAAAGGACAGGAATGGAGGTGGGGCTAGGCTCCAGGAATCTACCACAACAGAGAGAAGATTGCTTAGCTCTGCCACTGGGCAGGCCAAAGGGCAGGGGACCGAAGTTTTGGGTAGGAGGCACAGCCCAAATGAGCAGACAGGAAAGAAATTTTCAACAGCTGTCCACGGCTCACGGGCGTGAGTCCCAGTGCTGTTCACATTTCCCAGAAAACCCTGCAGGATGAAGCCGTTGTTCCGTGGCTCTGACCTCCCTCCCCCTTTCTCCTGCTCTCCAGCCACACTTGTCTTCTGAGGTTTCCTGAGATTGCCAACTCCTGCTCACAGGAGAGCCTTCACAGGTTTCCTTCCTTTTCCTGGAAGCCACCTCTCCACTTACCACCACTCCTCACCCAGCTAACACTTATTTATCTTGCAGATCTCAGCTTAAATATCACTTTCTCAAACTGTCCGTCCTAGGCTTGGCTCTCTCTTCCGCCATCTTTCTTCCTATTACATGCTTTTACAACACTCTGCAGATAAATGCAAACACATGCACACAGGTGCATTGAGGAGGGCGCTGATTACATGGCTGATGTCCATTCTCTTAAATCACAAGTGAATGGGGCCCATGGACCAGTGACAATGCCTGTGTTGCTCACCGCTCTGTCCCCAGCACCTAGCACAATTGTGGCACATAGTAGATGCTCAATAATAAAGACAGATTGAATGGATCAACTGAACCAGGAGCAAGCAAAGAAGGAGGAGGACCAAAACAAGGTAGGTGACAGGAAGTCAAGATGGATTTTTCAAGCAGAAGCTGGGCTCTGGCACTGTCCCAAACTGCAGCTGAATGTTGCAGGAGGTGGACCAAGAAACACCATTGAGTGGAAGGGGCTAGGTGGCCGTGGCTTTAAGAAGCCAATTAAAATATTTAGTTAGGAGGTGGAAGAAGAGGTGGCGAGGCCAGTGGGCAGTGTGTGAAAGGGTGGGAGAGAGGGAAGATTCAACTGTATAGTTCCTCCTCTCAAGGGACCGGGAAATAGAGAAGTAAGGGACACATCTGCGGAGCCAAAGAGGAGAGTTCTTGGAATGAAAGAGAAGTCCACAGTTTTATAAATCCAGGAAAAGCTAACCAAAGGGAAAGATAAAATATTCATAAATAAAGAAGCAATTGGTTGCGGGGCAAAGCCCTTAAAGAGAAGGGGAGGCTGAGGGTGACTCAGGAGGTAAGGCAGGAGGATCCCAAGTTTGAGCCCAGCCTGGGCAATTTAATGATTTAGCATGACCCAATCTCGAGACACAACACTTAGGAAAGGCTGGGGATGTTGCTCAGTGTAAAGATTCTGGGCTCGTTCCTCATGCCACACAGACATCACCCCATATAATCCTCTGGACAAATCCTTTTGAGGCAGTGCTATTATGATTTCCACCTCTGGGGAAAAAGGCTGAAACCATGAAACATGGTTCTTAGACACAAAGGATGCCACAAATCATCCAGCATTCACATTACATACGAATAGGAAGTTCCAGTTAGAAGCAGTGGCACAGGCCTGTAATCCTGGAATTCTGGGAGGCAGAGGCAAGAAAACTGCATGTGGAACCCAGCCTAGATAGCCTAGTGAGACCCTGTCCAATAAAAGCATGAATAAATACGTGAACAAATAAAATTATTTAGGGGCCGGGGAGATAGCTCAGTAGACTAAGAGCTTGCCTGGCAAGCATAAGGTCCTGAGTTCAATCCCTCGTACTACATACATACATGCATACATATATACACACATACATACATACACACATATATACATACATTTATTTAAAAGTGAGCTTCAAAAGAAAAGCAAGTTAAAAAAAACTGGAAAGCTTCAAAGAATGTGTACCTTCTATATAGCAAAGACATGTTATTAGATAAAGAGACAAGCTTAAATTCTGAAAAACTATATTCAACCCTTCTAAAAGTGTACACACACACTATTTGAAAAGACATCACAGAAGTCCAGTTCATAGAGATAGAAAGTCCAGTTCATAGAGATAGAAAATATAATGGTGGTTTCCAGGGGCTGGCTTTAGGAATCAGAAAATGAATAGTTATTGTCTCCCGGGCACAGGGCTTTGGTTGTGCAGGATGAGAAGCATCTGGCCGTGATGACCACTGCTCAGCACTGTGAACGCACTTCATGCCCCGGAACCATACACTTGAGATTGGCATAGATGATGCATCATTATTTATGTGCATTTTCTCACAAATGTTCTTAAAAACCACTATGTTGAGTCAAAATGCAACGGAACACTCCCCTGGAAAAAATCAACAAGGGATATCAGTCACAGTCACAGATGAAGGCCAAGAGCGCTGATTTAAATATGAGCAACTCCTGGATCTTGATGCCGACTGCCAGGAAAGCTTTTGACCAGTTAGAGGAAGATTAAATGCAGCGATAATGCCCTGCCACCACTCTCTGCAGCCTCAGACGCCCCGGAGCGCCGTGGGTGGGAGTGTAAATGAAGACTGCTTTTTTAGAAGACAATCAGGCTAGAGCTATCAAAATACAAAATGGCATGCCATTTGATCCAAGAACTCCGCCTTTCAGAATGTCTCCCGGAGAAATACCCACTCAGATGAATACAGGGATTTTATCCCAGCATTTCTGGAAATGTTTAAGAAAGAGAAGCCACCCAACTGACCATCAAGAAGATGATGTTTAAGCACACAGTGGACGAATGTTCAGACACTGAAGAGTCGAAGTTGTTCTGTCTGTATATGAGTAGAAAGACAAGAAGTAGTATTTGGAAAACAAGTTACTAAACAGTACTATCGTAGGCCTCCTTAAATCCTGTTTTAATTTAAAAGGAAGACTTAGTTCGTGTTTCCAAAGCAAGGGTCCCAGGGTCCACCCCCAGGGCTGGCCCTGAGAATGGGCAGGGAGGCTTTCACTCCTCACTGACACACCTCTGCTGTGTTCCCTGTGGTTTCCTAGGAGCACTTTCTAAACCTGGTAATAAAAGAAGCACACGTGGGAAAACATGCAATTAAGCTGAAGGGCATTAAGAGCCCAGAAATGAGGGGCAGTGTCACAAGAGGGTGGTGCTGCAAGGAAAGGTGTGGCAAATGGGGTCAGTGGAAATGACATAAAGGCACTCCCGGCTGAGGCAGGCAGCACCTGGGAAGTGAGCTCAGGACAGCTGTCAGGGGTGCAATAGGGAGCTGAGCAGACCGGAAGGGGCACCAAGTTGATAAAATCAACTCCTCCAAGTTCTAAGTGAGGGGGTGACATAGAAGAGCACATTTATTTATTCAAATGCATTTATTGAGCAGCTGCTAGGTGCTATAAGGCAAAGCTCTAACAAATCCTCTTCTTTGCAAACTGCTTTCAGCATCGTGGGAGAGACATGCACAAATCTTACATTAAATAATTGAGAAGGACTTTATATTTATTTGTTTATTTTTATTTATTTATTTGAAGAACTGTGGATTGAGCTCATGTCCTTGCACTTGCCAGGCAAGTGCTTATTCTACTGAGCTATCTCCCCAGCCCATGGACTTTAAGCAGATTCTGATGGTGCTGAAATAAAGTGGGAGATCACCCAGGCAGGCCCTTCCCAGCTGCTCCATCTACATAGAAGCTTGCTGCTGGCTTCATGAGAGCCCTGTGTGGAGGGCAAAGGCTTTCTAGGCAGAGACAAGCATGGGAAAACACCGAGGAGAGGAAGAGCTCCCTGGAGCTGGAAGGAGAGGCAGTGGGCCCATTTCCTAAAAGGGCACCATGATTTGTCTTGTGGGCTTCATCTGCATTCCCAGCTCTAGTGAGGACCCAGCATGGTCTCCTGAAATGTACAGTACAATACAGACGCACCGCTATCTGTCTTGACGGTAACAAGTTAGACATAGACATCAGTGCACCTGGGCTGGGGATATAGTTCAGTGGTCTAAGTACATGCCTGGCAAGCGCAAGGTTCCAAGTTCGATCCCCAGTACCAAAAAAAAAGAGGTAACCTGTGCACCCTGAAATTGTGATCCTTGCAAAAACAAATGCTGCAACTCCTGTGACTCCAGCTGAATAGTACTGAAAGTCATCTAAGTGGCAGTGCAGCTCTTTCAGATTCTCAGCCATGACCTGAAGAGCGGGGTACGGCCTGGAGAAGTGCAAAGCCCTTTGAGTTACTCAGGCCTCAGATTTTCCAAAAGTCTAAGGTGAAGCACACATTGCTACCCTCCTCATCGAGCTCCCAGCCCAAAGGGGAAGGCTGGCCCCATGGAGAACCCCATGTGACGTAAGAACTAGGGAGACGAGGCAGATACAGTGCCCCAGAGCCACACACTCAGACTCAGTCCCTTAGGTAGGAACTGGTGACCCTGGGAAGAAGGGAGCAGGTGAGGAGGCATTGGAGAGGGAAGGAAAAGCATGGATGAAAGAGGCAGAGGGGCTGGGGACATAGCTTTGTGGCACAAGTGCCTGCCTGGCAAGTGCAAGGTTGTGAGTTTGGAGCCTGGTTCTGGGGGAAAAAAAAAAAAAAAAAAAAAGAGGCAGAGCTGCAAGGCTGGGGCATCTTCAGGAAATAATGAGCAGGTGAGTGTGGTGAAGGAGTCCCCAGAGCTGTGTGCGAGTGGCCACCTTCACAGCTGTGTGGACGACAGACAGCAGGTAGACCCAAGGGCAAGCAGCCCAGACCAGCGTCTTCTCTGGGATCCTGTGCCTCTCCCCCCAGCCTAGCCTCCTCGCGTTCCAGGGTTTAACAGGGGTAGAGAAAGCATTACTCTTGCTCTTCCTCCAGAGCAGAGAGACCCTGCACATCCCACCCTGCTGTTTTCTCTAGGGATGACAGAGGCTGGCCGGGGAGACTATGTCCTCCTGCTCACCCCAAAGCCCTGCCTAGGAAATGCCTAGAGCCTCATGACTCAGACAGAGAGGACACCTGGCTTCAAACCCCTTTTGGAGGGAGCACGACAAAGCGCAGTCGCCAACAGCCCAGGGGAGCACCAGCTTGCACCTGGGTTATTTCCTAAGTCTCGCTTGCTCCATCACTCTATATTTTCTTTGGGGAAAACCTCTGTCACTTAGGAGTTATTTTTCTGGCTCAACAGTAGACTCTGGGAATAGGCCCAGAGATCCAAAAAGATTAATAGCCTGTGTTGTTCAGTAACAAAGCACACGGCTGGCCAAACTCTTAGGAGAGTCAGGCACAGCCACGTGATGGCAAGCAAGTCCCTCGAGTCACCTGAGGGGAAAGACGCTATAATTGCACAGAGGAAGCCAATGAAATCTAACAGACTCTCTGAGCACATACCCCCTCATGGGCACTGCCTTTCAGGAATGGCTCCAGGGATTCTGCGGAGCTCTGCCATCTGCCGGTTCCTCAGGGACACCCAGTCAGTTGGGGTTCACTGTCTGTCAGCTTTCGATCCAACTCCTGGCCTTGGAAGCTGGTGGCCCAGCCACAACTATCACGTATCCATTGTTTTGTTTGTCTTATTGTAGGCCTGTTTTGGAAACACTCTCCTAGGCTCCTGTGTGACTCATAGGTTAGGGGGCGTGAGTAATTCCTCCGGAATTCACTTGGAATGGGAGGGAACCCTTCCCATTTGATTTCCGGTCCTAAAAAAAGACAAGATAGTTCACACTGGAGGCTCATTAGTTCTCCTGTGCAACAGTTGGGGTGGCCTAGCCCTGCTGAGAAAATTGTCTTTTCTGTGGGTGGCTGTAGAAATCGGAACACCACTAGCTTTTCTTCAGAGTGACAAAATGACACTAGAGGATCATTTTGCTGTGATTTAGCCTTATTGTTGAGGCGTCTCTCATGCTACAGAGGAAGCCCAAATAGTTATCTCTTAGGGAGCAAGAAAAGAGGAGGAAGCACCGGATGTCTCTTTTCTTATTCGGTTGCTGGTGGGTGAAGACACACTGTCCCTGTCCTCTTCCTGCTGTTTTTGGCCATTCTTCTAAGCTGTGGTGAGAACTCCCTCGCTGCCGCTGCTGCTGCTGCCGCCTTCACCTCACCCCCAACACCCAGGGTGTGGCTCCTGTCACAGCCCCAGCAGTGTGGCCCTCACTTCCTGCAACAGAAATGGAAAAAAAAAAAGAAAGAAAGGTTCTATCTCCCTGCTTCTAAACCAGCTTCATAGAGGGCCAGGCCCTTCCTAAGATTTGGATACCTAGCAGCTTTTCAGAAAGGGCTGGAATAAAGGATTTTAGCACTGCCAAGGGGGAGAAAAATCACTGCCAAAGAAAGACAGGGAAACCAAGTGAAACCTGATGGCGTTTATTTGGAAATAGTCTCTTGGCTTTTTTTTTGTCCTAGCAGCCCTATGACATTGAGCAAGTTTGTTAATGTCTCTGTACTTACCTGTGAAATGGATACTAACACAGCCTGCATAAGATTGCCGAGCATTAAAGCACAGGTGTTAACATTCATAATTCACGCACACAGTCACATTCAGTGAGCCTCAGTCCTATGATTAACATGTTGCTGTCACTCATGAGTAATTCCCAAGACCCTTTCTCTCGGACACCTCACCCTTGGATTCAGAAGGAAGAATACCAAAGCAGGAGGACTTCCTACTGGGAAGACATTGAAACAAACAGGTAAATCTGCAGGTTTCCCCATTTTCTGACCTTTTCTCCAGAATTAGCTGCAAAGATCATTGTCTACTCCGCTCTTCTGTGAGGTGTGGGTTGAATTAGGATGCATCCACTTGAATCCCACCAAGACTTCCAAAGCATTTAGTATGGAGCTGGCCCTCCTGGCTCTACCTGATCAGCCCCTGCCCACTCCCAGTCTGACCCCCCGCATCCCTATCAGTTCATTCCTCTCTGACCTCCCATGAGGCCTTGCGAGAGCAGCCCACTCTCACTCCACCCTCTTACGTCTGCTGCTCATCCTGGGGCCTCAGCTTGCCGTCATCTCTTCAGAAAGATCTTTCCTGTAACATATGTATTTGAGTATGACATCACTATCTTTCAGAGTAACCAATATCTTAGACTCAACTTGGAATTGGTATTTTCTATCCATCATTAATATTCTAATAAATCTCTATAGAATGTGATAAAAGCAGTTACACATATTTACACATTTAGAAATCTAAGTCTATACAAAATTGTAGCCAGTCAATCTTACTCTCATTTAATGCCCTTTTTTTGTTTTCTTATAAACCAACGACTTACTTGAAAGAGCGTATCGCAGTAACTGAAGTTACATTAGAAGCAGCATACATCTAAAAGACCAGTATGACAGGCATTCCAAGCGTATTTTTACTGTTACACATTGCTATCCTCATTGTCCTGTGAAGACTTTGGAATGCTTCCAATCAGCTTCTGACACACTCTCAGTGCCTACGCAGTGTTCATTCCTTCCCATGGCCCCTGAGTCTGTGCCCTCCCATTCTGAACAGAAATTTAGCCCAGGAACCTTAGCAGCAGGACAAACTCCCTTGGAAAGCTCATTTCCAACATGCAGCTGAGCCTCCCTCCCCGAGTTCCTCACTCTGTGAGTCTGCAGGTGAAGCTAGCCATTTGTACTTCTGAGTTCCCGTGTTCGCAGAGTTCCAGGGCCACACTGTGAGAAACACCTAGAATGGTCCATCATAAGGGAGGGAGATGGAGAGACAGGGGGATCAGAAGGCTTACTGAGCCCAACTTTGGAAGGTGCCTTAGACCTCACTGTACCTCCTCTCAATTGTCTGATGACTTTCCTCCTACCCTCAGATAGCTATTGGCCATTCCCCACTCCTACGATAACTACTGGATGCATTTCCTTATGATGATAAGGAGCGTCCTGGTCTCTGAATTCATTACTGACCTACGTTTCCCCTTGGACACTGAATTCGCATATTGACATATATTCCCTGCTGGACCACAGATGCTTCGGTCACTACAATTGTGTCATCCCTCCCAGGATCTCAGGTAGGACTTAAATGCTTATTGACTGCCGGGCTAGCTGATTGGATAAGCGAAAGTGTTTAATGATTATTAAAATATGTGGTGGCAGGAAAAGTGATCAAAACTGACACTGTGTGTAGACAGTGAGGACTGGGGATGAATGCTTGTTTGATGTATTCAGTGCTTTGCTCCACATTAGCTAGATAATCATTCTGGTTAAAATAGAGCTGAGCTTCCAGCTTATTGTTAGGAAAATAGAGACCACTGTCTTTGTGTGTATGAGAGGATTAAATGTAATAGTAAGTATAAAATGGTGCTTAGCACGTAGAAAATATTAAATACAGTTCAGTTTTTCATATGAGAAAATTACTTATTCATTTTGCTCATTGCTAGGGATTGAGCTCGTGGTCTTCCATATGCAAGGCAAGCGTTCTGTCACTGAACTACATCCCTATTCTGAAAAATGAAAATTGCCTGGGCTTGGTAGAATAGTCAATGAAAGCTATTTGTAATGCTTGCTTAATATTTATGCCCCATGGCTGAAGCAGCCAAATACTACTTTGCAGCTCTCATAATACATGTAGAAAACTCACTTCGGTCATTATTTTCCCAGTGTTGACCTTTCTGTTGCTCTGAATCCCCTCAAAGTGGTGTTTAGGCTGTGAGTTACCTCTGGAGAACTGTTTTATTTTCCTGCTGGGCACTGGGATTTTCTTTTACAACCCTGGGAACCCGGCCTGGGGCACACTCATGGCTCTGGACATGGTGGGACACAAAGTGACAAGCACAATGATCACAGCTGGGATCATGGGCTCGGGGTAGCCCTGATGGCATTACAGAGGTGGTGGCAGGAGGGGACCTAATTACCTGGGCCTGAGAGGCCTGGGCGCTGGCCTACTGTGGCCTATTTGCTCAGGGGGTTTCTGAAGTTCCAGCTGGCGAATTTGGCCTTGCTGCCCAGCTCCTCCTTGATTCTGAGGATCTGGTGGTATTTGACCAGGTGTTCAGATCAGCAGGGCGCACCAGTCTTGATCTGCCCAGTGCTGAGTCCCCCACCACCCAGACATCAATGAAGGTCTTTTCTATCTCCCTGGACTGGTGGGATGGACACCATGACACTCCAGCCGTTGGACTGGGCCAGCTTGCACACCTGCAGGGACTCGGGTCACAGAGCCGATCTGGCTGACTTTAAGTAGCAGGCAGTTGCAGGCCTTCTCATTCACAGCTTTGGCAATGAACTTGGGGTTGGTCACTATGAGGTCATCACCCACCGCCTGGATGCCAGCGCTGGCTGTGAACTTTTGCCAGGTGCCCCAGTCATCCTGGTCGAAGGAGTCCTCAATGGACACCACTGGGTAGTCCTTGATGAGGGACTTGTAGAGGCCACCCAGCTGGTCAGGTGAGATATACCTACTGGAGTCATCAGAAGATTTGAAGTCCAGGTTGCACTTCCCAGAGCTGAAGAACTCAGACGTGGCCACATCTATGCTGATGACCACCTTGTCTGGATAGCCGGCCTTCCTGATGGCAGTTTTCAGCTTCCTTATTCTCCAGAATATTGGGTGTGAAGCCACCCTCGTCACCCACATTGGTGACGTCCTTGTAGTACTTCTTCTTGATGACGTTCTTCAGGTTGTGGTAGACCTCGGGCCCAATGTGCATGGCCTTAAAGCTGGCCGTGTCCATAGGCAGGACCATGAACTCCTTCGTGGCCAGCTTGTTGCTGGCATGCGAGTCACCATTGATCACGTTGAAGGCAGGGACAAGCAAGATGACCTCGGGGTTGCCTGCCAGGTCGGTGATGCAGTGGTACAGGGGCACCCCCTTCTTCACAGTGCTGGCCTTGCACACCTCCAGAGACACTCCCAGGATAGCTTTTCCCCCAAACTTTGATTTATTCTCAATCCCATCCATCTCAATCATCAGCTTGTCAATTTTCTCCTGCTCCATGACATTCAGTTTTTTGCTAACCAGAGTGGGTGCAATAGTCTTATTGATGTACTCAACAGCCTGTGACACACCCTTGCCCAGATATTGGCTTTTGTCATTGTCACGCAGCTCTAGGGCCTCATAGATGCCAGTTGAGGCCCCACTGAGCACAACAGCTCGGAAGAGACCTTCGGAAATCAATTTCCACAGTGGGGTTTCCACGAGAGTCAAAAATCTCTTGGGCATGCATCTTGAGAATAGACATACTGGATTTCTGGCTGCCAGATCTTGTTGCCCAGGAAGGATAAGGAGGCTCCTAAAGACACCAAGGTGTGAGTTAAGTCAGCAAACTCTTACTCCGGGAAATGGGTAGGATTTCAGAGTGAAGGATTTCAGGGTGAGTAACACAGGGCCATGCACACAGGCAACTTCCTAAGAGAAGTGTGCCAAAAAAATAATATGTAAGAGATGAACATAATGGCAGCTCTCTGTTGATCATCATATCTATGAAAACTACATGTGGCTGGCCGAGCTGGCACATGCCTCTAACCCCAGATACTTGGGCAGCCGAAACGGGTTTAAGGCTTGCCTGGTCAACTTACAAACACCCTTTCTTCAAGTAAAAAAGCACAAGAGCTCATTGCTCCCTGGGCTGAATCTGGGTACTTTAATACAGTGTTTCCATTGCTGTTAGTGACAGTAGATTTGAAAAAATTTTAATGCAAAGTATTAGGAAGTCTTAAATCTGGAGCCTTTTTTTTCTTTATATTTTGTGGAATAAATATTCAAATAAACTTGTAGCTCATTATAATGTATCATTCTGGACCATGGAGATAGCTCGGATATCTAAGCACCTGCCTGGAAAGCGCAAGGTCCCAGATTTGATCCCAGGTACCACATGCTGCACCGGCCACCAAAACCAGGCATGGTGGCAAATGCCTGTCATCCTAGCACTGGGAAGGTTGAGACAGGAGAATCCCTGAGTCCGAGCTTATACCAAATAAATAAAAGAACAAATAAAAAGATGAATGCTTCATTCCATGGATAATTGTTTTACCAATAGATTTGCAAGTGTGTTCTCATAAAGAGTACTTAAAATACCTCATCTTAAAACTGAAACTGTTTCAAAGAATGGATTATTTTATTTTATTTTATTTTTATTATTATTTTTTTTTTCTTTTGGCTTTTTGAGACAGGGTCTCACTGTGCAGTTCAGGCTGGCTTTGAGCTCACTTTTGTAGCCCAGGCTGGTCTCGAACTCGCAGCGATCCTCCTGCCTCAGCCTCCCAAGTGCTGGGATTACAGGCGTGAGCCACCACGCCCGGCTAGAATGGATTATTTTAAAGGGGCAACATCCTTGTGAGAGGAAGAACACTGTTAATAAGTCAGGTTCTGGGGCCCGGCAGGATGGCTCAGTGGTCTAAAGTGTGTGCAGGTGGCTGCGGGGACCACAGTTCGACCGCTGGCACCACATGCTGCGCCAGCCCTGCCCTCAGGGCAGGCTGAGCCGGCCATAAAAATAAATAAACAAACAAACAAAAGTTCTGAAACAAGAAAAAAATTTTTTAAAATAAATAAATAAATAAATAAGTCAGGTTCTGATGACCCGGGCAGGACAGAGCAGGCAGGACTTGGTCATTGCCAAATTGACCTCCAAAATGAGTGCACAGGAAGTGGAATGCCAGTCAAATCCATGGCACAGCAAAACCCTCATCAGTGCCAAACACAGAAATCACAGTTCTTCTTCAAATCTGCTGAGCCAGAAACAAACAAACACGAGGGCTGTGGGATCTTGGTCTGCGCAAAGCAATCTAAGTGACCTGTTCTGCAGCACTCTATGATAAGTGAGTTTGACAGCTTGTGTTCAAAGCTTTTAGCTTCTGATGTGTTCTCAAGATGAGCCTATCGTGCGCACTCGGCCCAGTGAGCACGCTCCAGCGTGCATCAAGGACCATCCTGAAACAGCGACTTGGAGGGACACTTTTCAGGAAGAAAAGACGTCAAAGAAAGAGAGAGAGAGAGAGAGAGAGAGAGAGAGAGAGAGAGAGAGAGAGAGAGAGACAGAAAGGTTCTGCATTATAATTAATAGTCTCTTGCTTGTTTTGCACAGAATAGCTGAGTGTGAAGTGTGGTTATTCTAATCAAGAAAAAAATTAAAGGGCTGGCCAGATAGCTTAGTGGATCAAAGCACCTGCTTATGCAAACGCAGGGGTTGGGGGCTCAATCCCCAGGTGAGTTGTGCTGGCCCGGCCCTCAGCGCACAGTGAGACAGAATGACACTGGGTGTTAGTGACAGTAGATTTGAAAAAATCTTATCTGTAATCCCAGCACTCTGCAGGCTGAAAACAGGAGAATCACTACGAGTTCAGTCTGTGTAGTGAGACCTTGTACCCCCCATCCTAAAAATACATAAAAAAAGAGAAAAAAATTAAAATGTTAAAATGCAGTTTTTGGAAATCGTTTTAGTTTTTCTATTCTTCAGGTTCTTGTTTTTGTTTTTGAGAGAACACATTCTGGTCACTCATCCAACCTAATAGACCCCTTCCTTGCTTGTGGAAAAGTCAGTGTGGCACCTAATGTTATAAAACTGAATCCTATTTTTTAATCTTGATCAATCAGTATCTTTCAAATGTAATGAATCAGAAACAATCATTCATAAGGTGATCTCTTGGAAGTCTGGAAACACTTTCTAATGGAGCAAAATTTGCAGTGACATATTTTCACATTGACACAAATCTAGTTAACCCACAGTGTAAGAAAAAGGGCAGGAGGAATAAAAGGTACTGTATTTTTCTACCTGTTAATAAAATGTATGATTAGTTAGAACTCTCAAAGATGGAAAAAGAATAGAACACAAGACTTCCAAACATCTAAAATCTGAGTTGCATCCCCCCTCAGTTTTCTGATGTTGGACAAATAACTGTAATTCCACGAGTCTCAGTGGCCTCACCCATAATACGGGAATGATGCTTCCATCCCAAGGATACTGCTACGAGGACGGCACTTGGACTCACAAGGTCAGCATGGGGCCAGCTGGACGTGTGTCACCATCCCCCTGGGTGACTTGTGCTACGTGATGGAACTGTCATATGCCCCTGGATGGTGTGGTCATGTATGTACCACTGGTGGCTTAAGAGGGAATATTGGCTCTGCCGTTTAGTTGCAGAGTCTTGGGGACATCATTAACTTTCTCCATGAATTGATTTCCTCATCTATAAAATGAAAATAAGGAACTTGTTCTAGACCTGTACTAGTTCTGCTAGATTGCATCAATCTGTACGTTTGGTATAAGGCAAACACCATAAAAGGGTACTTACTGCTATTACTGTTATTTTTAGGTATCATAGTTACTTTTCTAATTACTGAGAAAAAAATACTCAACACTTAAAGGCGGAAAAGTTTATTTTAGCTCACAGTTTGTAGAAGTTTTAGTGCTTACTCAGCTGGCTCCGAGGCAGAATGGAATGTGGCAGAGGGGCTTGGCTGAGGAGAGAGCCCGTGGCAAGGCGGGCAGGGAGCACCAAGCAGTGAGGCTGCTTTCATTGCTTTGTATCCCACACAGGCTGTACATCTCTTTGGTTGGTGTCACCTTCACCCAAGATGGACCTTCCATTACCCACACCCGGAACTACGCTGAACTACTTTAGTTAGCATATACCCTCAAGCCAGCTACCTCCAAAAGCCCCATCTATGAGGGCATGAGGCTTTAGGGGGGTGCCTAGATATAAATAGCAACATTAGGGATGGTTTTCTCTGTCTCTGTGTCTGTCTCTGTCTCCATCTCTCTGTCTCTCTCTTTCTGCCTTTTTCTGTCTCTGTCTCTGTCTCTCTCCCTGTCTCTCTGTCTCTCTCTCCCTGTCTCTGTCTCTGTCTCTGTCTCCTCTGTCTCTCTCTCCCAGTCTCTCTTTCTGTCTCTGTCTCTGTCTCTTTTTGTCTCTCTCTGTGTCTCTCTCCCTGTCTCTGTCTCTCTCTGTCTCCCTCTCTCTCCCAGTCTCTCTTTCTCTCTCTGTCTCTTTGTCTCTCTCTCCCTGTCTCTCCCCCATCTCTGTCTCTGTCTCTATGTCTCTGTCTCTCCCTGTCTCCCTGTCTCTGTCTCTGTCTGTCTCTCTTTGTCTCTCTCTCCCTGTCTCTGTCTGTCTCTCTCTCCCTGTCTCTGTCTTTCTGTCACTGTCTCTCTCTCTCTCTCTCTCTCTGTTTGAGGGCAGGGGATTGAATGGAAGGTGTCACACATGCTAGAGAAATGCCCCACCACTGAGCTACAAGCCCAAGTCCCTTTGCTTCTTTTAAAATGACAATAACAAGTTATTCTAAATTTAAAAATTAAATAGAAAGACAGACAGATAATAGATATACTCACCTAGGAAATATTTTTGGTGTATGGTCCTTTACCACTATATACGGCAAATAAATTCCATCCCCCAGTGAGTATAAGTGAAGACATGGAGAAAAAAGGAGGCTCATGTCTAGCCAAAACCACAATCTCAGACGTGCCATTCACTTGGTGAAGAAAGAATGTCAAGTGTTACCTATTTTTCACCAGAAGGAAAACAAGCAACCAGTCTCTGCAGCCAGACATAGAAAGTATTGTTTTGAGGAACTGGAAAGAAAATCTCAGACGTGCTCAGGCACGATTATTATTCTGCCTTCTTTTAATTACAATTATCATACTAAAAATAGTTGCATTGTATTTCATTCACTTGTCCTTGTTCAGTGGCCCCATTTGTGGAATATGAAATATTTGATGCCTTGCAAATGAAACAGCTGGATGCTTCCAGCCCTGTCTGAGGTCTGAAATAGAGTGAGAGCCTTCTGTAGTTTTTTCCTTCCTGGTACAAAGAAATTACTGTTTGTCAGCCCTATCTCTTGAATTCCTAGAATTAAGCAAGAGGTTAGGGAAGAAGTTTTATTGTAATAGTGAAGTTGCCAATTACTTTAGTTTCATCGACTTGGAAAGGTTCACTCCTAAATATTATGAGGAGGCCAGGACTCATGGCCGACCGCCAGGATGCCACTTGGCTGCCTGTGTTGGTGGGAAAGAGTGGAGGGGACAATGTGGGGAGAGCTGGTTCAGCCTTGTTTTCTAAACCTGCTGCCCTGGGGGAAGAATGAAGTCACCGAGTGAGGGCTTCATGAAAGAAATGTATTTTCTTCATTTGGATCTGGATGGGGCCCCTCACCCAGTGACCTTATAGGGGTGGCTGGGTGTCCTTCTCCAGGTGTCCATGTGTGGCAGGGAGTCTTAGCAGAGCTACAAGTTTAAGAACACTACCTCTTATTCCTCCCCTTCTGTCCTCTTCTTCCTCCTTGCCTATAGCTCTTGGTACCATTTACAATTTCACTCTGGATGTTTTGCAGTTAGTGTGTCAAGATTGAAAACAAGAACAACAACAAAACAAAACAAAACAAAAAATAAAAAAACAAAACAAACAAAAAACGGGGCTCCAAGGCCTAAAAGCAGACCGCCCTGGAATTTTCCAGGGATCACAGCCTGACCAGGGCAGGTCATCTCAGAGGCTGTCCAATCTGAGGGTGGCTAGCTGGTGACTTTAAGAAGAGAAAACCAGAAAAACATGAAGTGGTGCCAGAAAATACACAAAGTGCTCTGGGACATTTAGCTTTCTTAGTTTCCTTTAAATTTTTTTTTATTATTATTATAAACCACTTTACAGAAAGTGTATCCCATGACCACCTTGCTAAAATGCACTCGTTGAGATATCTTTACAAATGCCTATCATTTTGCTCATGTGTGTCTGTCTTATTCATAGGATATTAGTCACTCTGAATGTGATGCAAGATTTATTTTTCATGGAACATTATTTACAAGTTTTTCTTTGATTTTTTTTCCCTATATATGCATGATCTAATTCCATCTTTAATACTTTATTTAGTTTTTCAATCTTCTTGTGGGCCTAGGGATCAAACTCAGGACCTTGTGCTTGCCAGGCAAGCACTTATTCCACTGAGCTATCTCCCCAGCCCCTCCATCTTTAGCATTTTAAAAGAGGACATAAGATAAGGAAAAATTTGAAAATTAATTAAAAAATAAAGGATGGCATGATATTGTATCTAGTGCATGTTATGTTTTCAAAGGAAATTTTATTTCTTAATTGTTGAACTCTCTGAGTACCGTTCAAAAATGCAAGAAAGAAAGAAAGAAAGGAAGGAAGGAAGAAGGAAGGAATGAAGAAGGGAAGAAAGGAAGGAAGGGAATCAACATTCATAGCTTCCCAACTAAAAGTAAAGTTTCTTTTTATACCTGTGCCTAATCTGAACAATGCTGTTAACTCAGCACTGAGCAATTAAATATAAAAAGTTTGATAGTGGCAACTTGAAAAATTAGTCAGCAAGTGCTGAATTTTAATTGTATTTGGACGCAACTAGGTAAAGAAAAAAACTAAGAAAATTTTATTTATTTATTTACTTATTTATTTATCTATCTTTTAGCTGATATATCTATTCAGAAATCCAAAATGGCCATTTGGCTGTCCCAGACTCTGTCCTTCCAGCCCCAATGGTGCCATTCTGCAGTCTAGAATGCCTTGTCCCCTTTCTCCCTGAGGATTGAACCCAGGGCTTCTTGCAGCCGAGCACTCTACCCCTGAGCTATCATCCTGGCCTTTTATATCTTAATTTGAGGCAGGGTCTCACTAAATTGCCAAATTGATGTCAAATGTGCACTCCTGCCTCTGCCTTCTAAGTAGCTTAGATTACATGCTTGTACAGCCATGTTTGACATCATTTCCTCTCTAATTCAACTAATATCCATTATATATCTACTCTGTGATAGACATTATAGATTATCCCCTTATAGAGTTTATTGCCAGTAGCCCATAATAAATAAATCATACCATAATAAAGTTTCAGGTAACTGTAAATGTTATATAAAGAAAATTCAAGCATACAAGGAACTGAAACAATGAGGCAGGGTGAAATGGGGTTGCTATCTTAGAGAGAGCCCAGAGCATTTTCTCTGACAGAGGATAACAGAGTTTGAGTGCTGGATTCCACTGTGTTTTTCTGAAAGAAGATGCCTAACGCATGTCCATGTGAGACCAGGGATTGAACTCAGGACGCTGAGCTTGCCAGGAAGGTATTTATTCTACTGAGCTATCTTCCTGGCCTCTCAACATTATTTCTTATTCATTCATTCAAACTATCTTTGTTTTCATAAATGTGCAATTACTTTGGTAGTCATGGGAAATATAGAAATTACCCAAAGGTGTGCAAGATCCCTGCCTTCCAGACTGTAAGGGATGACAAGAAAATACAAACATGGCAGTTTTGCAAGAGGAAGTAGAGGGTGCTGTTGTTGCAGATTTTTATGGCTGGGAGGTCAGCGAAGGCTTCCCTGAGGAAGTGACCTTTGGGCGGGGAAGCAGGTGGGGATCAGATCTGTGTGAGCAAAGGCTGCGAGAGGCAGGGAACCTCCCAGCCAGAGAGAGTCAGCGGACAGCCTTGCTTTTGCTGGTGACTTTCAGCTCTGTCACCTATCCAGTGTACAGCAACCGATCCAGCAGTATCATGATTACATTTCTCTGCCTCTCTCTGGCAGATGCAAAAATGCATAATTCAGCAATACATGAATAAAGGAAAATGCATAGCACAAAGGTTAATATTAATATCACAACCAAAACTGAATGATTCTATTCATACTGAAGGTATGGATATCTTTATTTGTAGGAAGTTTTATTGCGAATCAATCCTTTTGATAGCTGGAATGCCCTTTGAAACACAAAATTGAGGTCATAAATTTCCCAAACACCATGTATTGAACTGGTCTTTGATTGTCATTTCTCCTTTTGTATTGAATTGAAATGCATGTGCATTTTAGTGTTTTTAGCTTTGTGTTCAATTTTTATTTTGATTAGTGCATGTTTGCAGTATATAATAATTGATTGCTCATGGGAAGTGCATCTTCATTCGCCTCCCTACTCCTCTTCCTCTTCCCATCTCATTCCTTTTCCCTTTTGCAGAAGACCTCCCTCCCTATTCCCCATTATTTATCTTTTATTTTGATGTTTATTTATATTTTGGATTTTCACATTAGAGAGACTATGTTGTATACAAGCTTGCGTGCCTCACTTATTTCACTTAGCGTATTTTTGTGCTTTTAAAATATGATTTATGGCAGAGAGAGAAAAGGAAGCAGGAGAAGGAACTATTAAAATCTTTCAAGGGAAAACTATGTACATTTCATTTCCTTCCTGTAACAACTGATTCTCTGAAGCCTGGTAGGGCAGTAATAAACAGCAGGCAAGCCTTGGGCGGCGGTCATTAATCTACAAGGTCCTCAAGTTCAAGTCCTAAAGGATGTTATTTGTAAAACAATTTATTTGAGAGAACAATTAGAAGTAATATGAGTGTTTTCATCAGAGGGTTTTGGGTAATGATCCACAGTTCTTCCATACAAATGCATATGTTACAGCCACTGGGCAGGGCACCATGTTGTCAAAAAGGGACTTGAAGATACAAGAGAAGTTTCGTAATAGGCTACGTTCTGAAGCACAAAAGGATATTAAATAAAAGGTCAGGGCCTGGCAGGATGGCTCAGTGGTCTAAAGCGCCTGCTTAGGAAAGCTTGGACGGCTGCAGGGACCACGGTTCGATCCCCGGCACCACATGCTGTGCCAGCCCTGCCTTCAGGGCAGACTGAGCCAGCCATAAAATAAATAAATAAACAAACAAAAGTTATGAAACAAGAAAAAATAAATAAATAAAATAATAAATAAAAGGTCAGTGTAATACAAAGTAAGTCAAGATAGAATTACAAAAGAAACCCATTGTGAATGAACCCCGATGTTTAATAGAACATATGTGCCTAGAAGAATTATGGATTATTTTAATTTTGTGTTTTCTGATTTTTTTTTTTTTTTTTTTTTTTGGCCCAAAATA
>PVJA010028554.1:5642-27504 GCA_004027025.1 Myocastor coypus | reverse complement strand
TTGATACAGAACAGGAAAGATTAAATGAGTGGAATAAAATGCTCAGAAAACAAAAATGACACAGAAGTAATACCTTTCCATTGGAATCAGGTTTACTCTGTGCTTCTAACACAACTACTTTTTTTTTTTCTTTTTGGTGGGACTGGGGTTTGAACTCATGACCTTGCTTTTGCCAGGCAGGCACTTGTGCCACAGAGCTATCTCCCTGACCCCTAACACAACTACTTTTGTGTTAGTCTCTGAAAGACAGACTTTTAAAAATAGATGAATGCTGAAGCTCTTGAAATGAGAATAGAAAAATAAAATGAAATAGAGCTTTATGAACGGGGAGGGGAAGGGGGGTTAAAAGGAGGGGAGGGGAATAGAAAACAAGAAGAGGAATCAAGACACGTTGTGGGGCTGGTGAGATAGCTCAGTGGTCTAAAGCACCTGCTTAGGTAAGCTTACCCAGGTACAGGGGACTGTGAGTTTGATCCCCAGCACCACATGTTATGGCCACCTCACCCTCAGAGTGGGCTCACCGGCACCCCCCTCCCCTACCCAAAAGGCATATCAGGTACAGATACAAGTTCGTTTTAATAATTGGGGTCCTTATGTGTACCTAAATGGAACCAAAGCCAAAACTAAACCAAGCCAAACCAAACTAACCACCTTCCATCTTCAGATGGGGAAAATAACTTTTAAACTACAAAAACACTGAGAGTATAGCATCCTAAGATTATTTAGCTGAGAGACCAAACTTCTTACACTCCCCAGCTCCCAGAGGTGCCTGTAAATATGGTGTGGTACATTAATCACAGACACTGTGACAACCATGGGTTGCTTATGCAGGCATATTTTCTCTGAAAAGGCCAAGAAGCTGTAATGCGCTTCACAGTGCATTCTGGCATCCTGTGGACATCTTCTGGTCATGAGTGCGGCTCCCCCATTATTTATTCATCCCCTTAGGAAGGTTGGTGAATTGCTCTAGAAATGGATGTGTAGCGAATTTTGTGATTAATTTAATGGCATCTTCAGTGGAAGTTCCCATTCTTTCAGCGCTCCCCAGATTAGGCTGCAGAACATTAAGTTCAGTTGGGCACAGATCAGTGGAGACTGAAAATGACACAGTACAGGGCACACACACATTACAACTACAGAGGAGGCATGAAACACAGCGTTTGTTTAGGACTAAAAATCACGACCAATTATGTGTTTTAAAATCATACAATGATTTTCACAATCAACTACATAATATACCTGATGCTTTTTTCTACATATTTTGTCTGCATAGTCTGATTTTTTTTCATGTAAAGTGATTTTGTCCTGTTATGTGTTAGACAGCTAACAGATACATTGGCCCTTGTTCCAGCAAAGCTGATCACAATTTTTAAAAAATTGTTGATAGTTTATTTATTCAGTACAGATCTTGCTCTGCAGCTCAGAGTCGGTGATCTTCCTGTCTCAGCCTCCCCAGGGCTCAGATTACAGGTGTGTGCCACATAGGGCACATAAGACATATGGCACCAGGGATTGAACTCAGGCCCTTGCACTTGCCAGGCAGGTCTGAGCTATATCCCCAGGGCCCATTGTTGATAGTTTAGAAGAGTTTGTTTCTAGCATATGACTCACTATTGGGAAAGTCACATACATCTTTTAGTATTTTTGTCAGATTTGGAAACTACATGAAATTCTTTCATATGTAAGGATGGAAGAGTGTTTTCCAGATCTTAATTCTAGATTTGTAGATTTCAAACATCAGTCCACTCCTCGTAGGCATCTGTGCTTTCTTAATGGGAGAACAAAGGTGTTTTTTGAAGCTTAGGGTAAGGCTAATGATCCACATTACCCCTATTCATTTTTACATGTTTTATTTTAAAGATAATTGTAGCCCAGTGGTTCATTAGTACAGGAGGCTAAGGGGTACAGATGTGGGGCTCCCAGCCCTGGACCTCTGTCCTGGTAGAACCTGGAATTGGTAGGGAGTTCATAGAGGGAAGGAGTCAGAGCTGTACTGTGACTGATGGTAGAACACAAAGGAAACTGGCTCACCCAGAGCGGATCCAACAAGAGTCCCAGAGATTCGAAGTTTTAGCACCAACATTCCCATTCCAGAACCAGTGACTTCAGTCTGGGGTGTGGATGGGTGGTGGGGACCAGGGGGTAGGAGGGGTCAGGGTGCTAGAAGCACAGGGGACTCATTGAGGGTCCAGGAAAGGCCCCACCCCCAGGAATCCCCCATGGCCCTCATAGGGCCAGAGTGGGTGGCAGGCACGGAGCACACCGATCCAAGAGGTGCTACCCATTCCTAGCAGTGGAGTACGTCTTGGAATTTCACACAGGTGTAGTCAACTTCGACCAAGTCAATAAACCTCTCTCATACCTGGCTAAGCGGCTTGGGGCTTGGGGTTTGGTGGTGGACAGCGCAGCCTGGGAGTGACTACTGAAGAAACAGAAAGCCTCAAGTATTCAGGCGGAAAGTTCTGATTTCAGTGCCCTCTTTCAGCCAAGTGTCCCAGCTGCCTTCAGTGATCAATTTTCCATCTTGACCACACCCTAGCTAGTGACAAGGGCACCCTGGCCTGTCCTGTCCTTGCAGTTGGGGAGACCGAGGCAACACAACCAGCCTTCCTGGGCTTCCTGGAGGGATGTGGGAACACTCCTGCCCGCTAGGACCTCTGGATCCTACAGGGACCCTCCCTTGTGGCTCTGCCTGCCAGTAGTGCCTCATCCCTCCCCAGCTTGCGCCCCTTTCTCAAGGATCCCTGCGCCCCTGTCACCAGGGATCCCACTGCGGCCCTCCCCCGGGGTCTTTTTGCACCCCTCCCCTGAGCTACCTTGGTATGTCCCTCCCCCAGTCCCACCCCCAGCTGCCCTCCCCTAGGGTCCCCCTAGCTCTCCTTCCCCGGGGACCCCTGCGCCCCTTCCCGTCGGGACCGCACTGCTCCCTTCCTCTCGCTTGCCCCCAGCTCCCCTCCTCCAGGGTCCCCACTCCCTCCCCTCGCTTCTTTCCCCCGGGATGGATGCCGCGCCCCCTTCTCGCGCAGTGCCTAGGGTCGGGCTTGCTGGGTGAGCGGAGTGGCAGAGAGGGGCTCGCGGGGCGGAGGGAGGGTGAGGGCTCGGGCAGTTAGCGGGCCGGGAAGGAGGGCGCGGGCGCGGCGAGGCGAAACGCGTCGGGGCGGTGCGGGCGGGGGCGCGCGTGGCATCCTCGGGCGCGTGCTCCGTCCTCGCGCGTCCCCGAGCTGGCCGGCGGCGCGGGCGCGGGCGCAGGCGAAGGGCGGCGCGGTCCCTAAGCGAGCGGTGCCGGTGCTAGTGCGGGTGCGGGCGCTGCCCGGGGACGGCCGTCGGCGGGGCGAGCGCTGGGGTCTCCGCAGCCCCGGGACCGGCTTGGCGCCCGCGGGAGGCCAGACGCCCCCCAGCCCGCCGCGTCCCCAGCCGCCGGCCCCGCCGAGCGCCGCGATGCCCCGCCGCGCCGCCGTCCTCCCGAGAGTGCGTGCCCGCGCTGGGGCTCGGTGACGAGGGCCCGCGTCGCCAGCCCGCCGGGGAGACTGCGCCGCGGCCAGGACTTCGCTCGGACAAGACCCGGCGCCCTCGCTCAGCCATGCGGATGCGGACGCGGTCGGCCGGCGCGGGACCCCTGCCTGAGCGTAAGGCCCCGCGCCCTGAGCCCCGCGGGGTCGCTGCGGAGACGCCGCCGCCTGAGCCCGAGCCCTAGAGCCGGCGAGACGCGGTGCATCCACCGCCGGTCGCAAGCGGCGGCTCGGCTTTGCCGGGTCTCCTCTCCAAGGGCGCGTTCCCTCGGTTACCTAGCGCGAGCCCTGGCTGCCTGGACCTCTGCTCGCCGCGGAGGACTCGGTCCTGGGAGGTTGGGATCGCCTATAAACAAAGCGAGCCTAGTTTTTAAGTTTGTCTGTGGAGTTCTGCAGCAGGAGGCCTAATAACATGGTGATGCTATTAATGGTGTGGAAATCTGGGGCTGGTAATGTGTTTGGTCATCAGAAGGTTCCTGCGGAGATTGTTTATATAGTGTGGGAGACAGATGGCATCCTCAGCGGGCCGCGAGAAGCCAGGCATAAAGGGTCATTGTATTCCTCAGAAATATCTACTGACGGCGGGAGGAGGCTAGGGTGGGGTGCAAGGTGGGAAAGATGTCGTTCTGATCTTCCCAGGGAGACGCTGTAACTGTGCTATCTATCCAGCAGCCTGTCCAGTTATGTATTTTTTTCTTGCCTTGAACATTAAAAGTCATGGGGAAACTGGTCGTTTTGATGACTACATTGGCACATTTTGGCCTCAAGGTTTAAAGGGAAGCAGTTTAAACAGTTATGATAACCCAGATGCTTTTTCCTTGTAAACTACCTTGCCACTTTGAGGGAAAAAAAATAGTTGTACCTTTCCTAGCGCTTGTCTAGAAATGGCCCTTGGGCTCCTAGCGGCTCCGGAATGGAGGCACTGTCTCTCATCCGCGTTACTTTGGAGCCAGCTTCCTTCCTGGTGTGCACGACAGGTCGCTGGCTAACACCCAGCGTGTGCCCCCGGCTCTCCGCCTGGGCAGTGCTATACTTGGGCGATGCTGTGCCAGCTGAGGAACATGCCTTTGCGCTGTCTCCATCACAGGTAGGGGGACCCCTCGTCAGTGTATCTTGGAAGGGCTATGATGTCAGAGAAGAAATCTGAGTCTTCTGAACATGTGAGATAAGCCAGCTGGAGGTTCCTGCTCCCACCAGCTCTGTAGGTCATTTCTATGCTGTGTGCTAGCATTAGCACGCTGACCTAATACTTTCAGTGTCTGTTGACTCGGTGGCTGGTGTCTGTGTGCCTTTCGCCAGGTGAGCATCGCTTTCATGAAGTGTTTCTCTAAGAGGCTTCTGGCTGGGCTTGCTGTGCGCCTGCCTGCTGTGCATCCCTATTTGAGTGCGTTGCTGTCTGCTTTCTTGGGGAAAAGGGAGGCACTCTTGCCTGGTACGTTGGGTAGGGGATGAGTGCCCTGAGTGAGAACCATGAGAGCCAAGCCTGAGTGGAGAGAAGAGCCTATGTGAGGGTTGAGCATCCTGGCAGGGCAGGGGTGGCTCCTTCACACAAGGAGGCCTTGGGTATTGATATGAATGAGTGAGTAGAAGGTGACCAGACCTCCTGGTTTGTCTGTGACAGTGCCAGGGTTTTACTGTTGATCTCTCTTAATGACCAGGGTGTCCCTTTTAAAATGTGCCCTAGTTGGAGTGGTAAATTATATGATTACCCTAGAAATGAAGGAATCCTGAGTAGCAGTATCTTCTTCATCGCCCTTTCCTGACATGAGATTTGGAGTCTTGCTTCATTTTGTTAATTGCAAGTATAGAAAAATCACAAAAATTTAAGCTTTGCAAAAATGCATAAACAGTAAGTAGCAAGGGAGATGAGAATTAATGATTGCTTGGCATCTATTTACACATATAATAAATAAAAACAGTTTATAACAAATGAAATAATTTAATTCTTGAGTTATTAAGTGTTTACCATGCCCACTCTATCATCATCTTCTAGTGCCTTAAGAATTAACTCTTGTTCTTTTACTGAGGGCTGATATTTAGGGCTGAGTCCTGTGATTTGGAGGAGCAGTTTCTATAAAGCCTTTCTGTGGAGTGCAGCATGTGTGGTGCGTGCAATTACTGGTGTAGTGTTTGGTGCAGCTCTTGGGTATTTGCGAGAGCTCGGTGGCTGTGCCCTGAGTACTTGATCACATTCCAGCAATTTCCAAGCCCACTGGGCCGTGAGGACAACAGGATGCCCACTGTCTTCTGTGCTTATTTTTTATTTTATTTATTTATTTATTTTTGTCTCTGGTTGTGTTTAGGTATCAACATTTCAGGCAAAGCATTTGTGAAGAAGGAGCACTGATGTGTCTGCTCACCACATGAACATTTTCACAGGGTCTGGAGTGTTGCCGGGAACTTGGGCTGTGTCCCGGAGCTAGCTAGATACGGGAGCTGGTAGCTTCTCCATAGCAAGAATTGCTGTAGGGAAGGGCTACATGTCATAATTCACTTACAGGGCTGGCTGGCAGGCGTTACAATTAATTATGGCTGTCACTTTTCCGGAAGTCAGTCCAGTCAAGTCCTCAAAAGCTTGGTCAGCAGGCCTGAACAAGAAGAAATTATGTATCTTCTTTATAAATAGGATGACAGTGGAAGTTTTTCTTTAGCCAGTCAAGGACGTTTTTGAGAGTGAAATAGGGTGTTAACTGCAAGGGACACTGGGTTGCAGGCATAAACAGCGACTGTTTCAGAACATCAGCATGGACGGACAGCCTGGCCCATGAGCTTCTATGTGAATAACACTCAATGACAGAATGTCCTTAGCTTCCCTGCACTCGTTCAGCTTGTGTGTATGTGCATGCATGCCTGTGTGTGCATGCAAGCTCTGATTATGCCTGCGTAGGATGTCTGTGTGGCTGAAATGAACCCCTTGAGAGAGGGTCTTTTATCATTTCCTTTCCTGGGATTGACTTCTTAACTAGACTGTGTACCTCCAGCCCTTCCAAACTAAAATTCTCTCCTGACCATTCTAGTTTTAATACCTTTTTTGGAGGGATAAAATTGTTTTGCTTAAATACTTTTGATGGCTTATGATTTTGTTTAATTCTCAGAGTTGAACAAAAATTCTCAGAGTTAAACTAAAATCTGTAGGTACTTTGTGATTAGAAGGGAAGAGCAATGAAAAAATCCATTCATTCATTTATTTATTCATTCATTCATTCATTCATTCAGCTAGTGCTTAGTGTATTCCCAGGAGTTTGTGTCTGACCACTGCTGAGGAAATAGTGATGAATAAAACAAAGATCCCTCTGACTTTTGGAGTTTTCATTCTCTTGGGGACAGAAGACCGGTAATAAATCAAATCAATAAGTAAATCACATAATGTGCTAGAGGGAAATAGTGCCTTGGAAAGAGAAAGTAGAAAAAGGGAAGTGTGGGAGACTAGGCTTTAAGGAGAAAGAGATTATAAAGAGAGACTTTGGTGAAGAGGTGTTGCTTAGGCTGGCACCTAAGGCAGAGCCGAGGCAGAGTTGAGGCAGAGGGAATGTGGGCAAGAAGGCCTGAGGTGGAGATGTAATTGGATGTGTTCAGGGATTCACGAGACCAGAGTGATGGGTGGAAGGGATGGGGTGGGCAGAGTCAGGTTAGATTGCCAAGATGATGCAGGGCCTTGTGATGTGAAAATAATTATGATCTCAGTGGACATCTTACTATGATCTTGAAATTCAGTAGAGTTAAAGACTGGGCGCAGTATTTGCACTGCAAAGGCTGCTTAGGTGGGAGAGATGCCTTACATTTTATCATGACCTATTTTCTGTTGCTTTGTTATCGCTAATTTTTATTAAAGTGTTTTCTGCTGTTACTGTTCTCAAATTGTATCCCTGTTTCACAAAAATAGACCAGTGGTTCAAACATGGTCCATTGAGGTGTGCAAAGAAAACGTGGGTTGACCGTCTGTAACCCAAAAACTGAAATCTGACAAGCTTTAAAAAATGCAGGTTTTGGAGCACCCACATGATGTTACAAGCAGAGAATTTCACACCGCAAAGCTTTGTTTCCTGCACGGAAGTATTAAAAATATGTCATAAAAAATCTTTCAAGTCGACCATGGTGTTGCAAGCCTGTAATCCAGCACTTGGGAGACTGAGGCAAGAGGATCAGTGCAAGTTTGAGACCAGCCTGGGCTGCAATAGTGAGCTCAAGGCCAGCCTGAACTGCATACTGCATAGCGAGACCCTGTCTCAAAAAGACAAAAACAAAAACAAAAACAAAAACAACAACAAAAAATATCTTTCAGCAATGTGGATAAGGCACATAGAAAATAAATGTTTTGTGTTTAAACTTGGCACCCATTTCTTTCTTTCTTTCTTTCTTTCTTTCTTTTTTTTTTTTTTTGAGGGAGGTCTCACTATGCAGTTCAGGCTGGCCTTGGGCTCACTTTTGTAGCCCAGGCTGGTTTCGAGCTCACACCAATCCTCCTGCTTCAGCCTCCCAAGTGCTGGGATTACAGGCATGTGCCACCATGCCCGGCTCTTGTCAGTCATCTCTAAGGCTTCTAGGAGTCTCGGCATGTATAGTCAGATGTTCCCAAATCTGAGAAAATCCGGAATTCGAAACAACAAGCAACCCAGACAAGGGGCGCTCAGCCTTCACCGTGTGAGGGCCACGCACCTTTCAGAGTGCACCAGGCATGTGTGGGGAGCTGAAGCCACTGCGCATCCTCAGCGTGAGCCTGTATGTGTGCAGACAGGGCGACTGCAGCAGCGACGGTTGGGAAGCAGTAGCTGAAAAGGAAAAGCGTGAACGGAAATAAGACGGTGAATTTTTCAACGTCGTTTCCATTGGCCTCACCATCCACGAATCCTTAATCTGCCTTAGGAGTGAACCCTCAATCCTTGGCTGTTATAAAACTTTCCCAGTTGTGGCGTGAGGCCGTGGATGTTTTCATTTTCGAACAAAGCACAGTGGTTTCTCTGTTATACTACTGAAGTTTTCCAGGACAAGCACACAATACTTCCCTTTAGAAAATTAATGTATTCTATTGCAAAGGTGGGTAAGAGACTGTAACTGTGAGCCTCATTAAAGGACCCTAGTAGCAACCAAAAGTGTGAATCATCTTAGTGAAGAGACACTTGGAAAGTTGGCGGGAAGTTAGATAGACATCACCCTTGCAGAGAAACCAGAAGCTCCTGACAAGAGTCCTTTGTCCAGTGATCCAGTGGGCTGCTGTATAATATCAGTGGGGCGCAGGGTGGAAGAGCAGTTCTTATCACGTTCATGCTAGCAGATATTTCACTTTATGGTTGAATGGAACTGCCGATGTCATACAGAGGATGAATCAGCCTTTGGCGTTTGTTCCGGGAATTCTTAGGGATGTTTTGTTCACTTATCATGGAAGAGAGGGGAGAGGTTTCTCATACGGTCAACCCTTGTCTGCAAGCATGGAGAAGCCCCTCAGGGCACAGGAGGGATGGAGCATTAGCTTATGGTGCAGCTAAGAAGACAGTGACTTTGTGACAAAGAGAAGTGGTACCCAGAAGCCAATCCGTGTGCCAGTCATTTTACAGAGGTGGCGGCGGGCTGGCTGAACTTGAGGCAGTGCTGAAAGAAAGAGTGAAGGCTGCGGGCACAGCCGTGGTTTGGCTCCTGAAGGTCTGAGTGTGCTGTGCCCAGTGGGGGCAGTGACGGCGCCGTTGCTGGTCCCTGCTGCAGGACACTGGCCGGAAGGGACGCTGGTTATCTTCAGAGATAGGTGTTTGCACAGTGGGCAGAATATCTCTCACGACACTGATTCAAATAATTTTCTGTTTCACCAAGTGGCGCACCTTGCTAAAAGCCCTGGCTAATAGCAACAGCGAGCTTGGCCTGAGCAGGCAGGGCGTGTTGTGGATGCCTAAACCATACCCCATAATCTTTGACTGTGAGATCTTTTCGTTGGAGTGCTGGAAGTCCACACTGAACATGAAGGGTGAAGGGAGCCGTATGTCCACAACAGGTGGGTGGGCTTCAGGCTGTAGAGTGCTGTCTCTCAGCGGCTCTCTGGAAGCACAGGAGCTCACAGCGATGTCTCTGGGCTCTAGGCGCTGTTGACTTCTTGCTGAGTGAAAGAGTAACATGTACACCTGGTACCTGAGAGCATGCAAGGCCCACCTGGGAGGAAGGGGGGCTTTTGAGATTTTTGGGGTGAGGGACGAGGTGGCAGTGGGTACAGGTAGAGAGGAGAAGGCTGATGGCTCGGCAGGACTTTTCTGGTACTTTGCCTTCCTCTGTAGATAGATGAGCAAAGTACTCAGAGGTGCCCAGGACATGCTCTGTGTGGTCCTTGGCCTAACCTGGGTAAGAATGAGTGCTCTCTGGATGCCTCCTAGTGGACTCCTCCTTACCCCTCCCTTCTTCCCTTCCTTTCTCTTCATTTGTACTTTCATTCATTATTTTCCCTTTCACTACAGGGGATAGAGCCCAGGTCCTTTGCACTGAGCTACATTCCCAGCTCTTTTTAAATTTGAGACAGGATCTTGCTAGATCTTGCTTGAGCTTGTCACCCTCCTGCCTCAGCCTCCCAGAATGCTTGATTACAGGTGGGCAGCACCACACCTGCCACACACACCTCTCCTTCTTTAAGCCGTTGAGTGGCGTTTCTAAGCTAGCACAATCTTTAAGAGATCTGTATCCTCTGTCACTGCGTCTGGACACATACCCATGCTAGCCAGGCAAGAGGGAGAGTGCCTGTCCAGGAGAGAATTTCTACCTTCTTCTGCCATAATGTCCGGTGAAAGCACACATTATCATTAAAACACTAATTTTCAGTGAAGGTCACCCCCCCTTTGGACTTTACTGAAGACAGAACCCCTGGATTTTATCTAATACTTATTTTGGGGTGATGACCATCATATAAGGCTGGTACGGAAGTTGCCCATGCAGTCTTCCCTGAGAAAACCCTGGGCGCCTTCTGTGTGCCCTACGGATGAGGTTAATAGTCAGACATGGCTCTGTCCTGATAAAACCAGTAACCCAGGGAACCTGCAAGCAAGGGATGGGTGAACGAAAGGACCGCAGAACGAGTGTGGCAAGACGGCTAGCAGCTTGTTAAACACATTAGTCGCCTCTGAGCTAGACGGGCTTGTGAGTGAGACTTGAAATATTTCAGGGCGAGATGAAAATCCTAGTTGGGAGAGTGAGCGGTGCCTTGCGAGGGGCTTTGGTGGATGAGGAGTGTCGTGGGGATATCTTCTGTGGAGAGGCCTGGGAAACTGTGCAGGAGGCCAGAGGTTGAGGGTGGCTGAGGGGAGAGTCACACAGGTGACACTGGGGACGCAGTGAGAACCAGGTGTGGTGGCTGCAGAGTGCCAGCCCACCTCAGGGAGCAAGGCTCCCCCCCATAGGTACCTTTACACACTGCTTATACACCCACTGCTATACCCACAGTCCCTTTAGGCATCTCTCGTGGTGCATGGCAGCTGAGGTGGTGATGCAGGGCTCAGGATTTATGTGTGAAGGGAGAACTGGGAGGATTTTGTCTTGCCCTGGAGAAAAACCTAGAAAGGAGCTGAGCTGCCAACTGAACTGGACAGGTGAGCTTTCTGGAAAATCTGTTAGCCTTTACAGATGGGCCTCGTGCTGTCAGGTGATGGTTTCTGGGTTTTTGTGACGCAGGCTGGGCTGGGGAAGACCAGGAGCGGGGCGCTGGCTTTCTTCACACTGCTCTTCCTGCCCACCCTCCCGCCCCTTGACATGCCGCTGACTCCACAGCAAGAAGCTGCAGTGCTGCCAGTCTTGCTACTCCGCAGGCCCTGCCACCCTTTCATGTTGTTTGTTAATTTATTCACTTTTTCATTTTTTTTGGAGACAGGGCCTCACTATGCAGCTCAGGCTGGCCTTGAGCTCACTTTATGGCTCAGGCTAGTGTAGAACTCGCAGTGATCCTCTTGCCTCAGCCTCCGGAGTGCTGGGATTACAGGCATGTGCCACCACGCCCAGCTAGTAATGCCAAATATTTTAAAGATGCAACTGCTAGCCATGTGATTGTCATCCTTTGAGAAATGACTATTTGGGTTGGTAGCTTATTTATTTTTCCAATAGAAAGTGGAAACATTTTTTTTAAAGTTTCTACTACTAGCAGAAAATATCATACTATGTTTTATAGGTAGATTATAAGTCAAAGATACAGTATAAATCATAAAATAAAAATAAAAATTAAATAATATTCAGAAAATTAATTAAATATTAATTAATTAAAAATTGGGACTGGGGAGATAGCTCTGTGGCACAAATGCCTGCCTGGCAAGTGCAAGGTCATGAGTCCGAACCCTGGTCCCATGAAAAAAAGTTAAATTAAATATTTCAAAACAGTACTCTACAATTAAAATTAAATTGTGAGTCCAACTAAGAGGCTGGAATGTTGTGTGTGATATGTGTAAATCTGTGATCAAGTCGGAATACTCACACAGTAGTTGAATAGGTTAATATATACAAAAATATCAACTAAAAAGAAGTTTTCATGATAATAAAGAATTACTAAGAATAAATCATAAAATGAAGACTGGAATGGCAAATATATGACCAGCACTTCCAACAGTTTGGGGATAGGATTTCACACAAAGTTGTAGTATATTGTGGACATGGACAGTGTCTATGACACTTAATGGTGGCCAGGTGTCACTTGTTGGACTGAACCACACCTAGACAGAATCATGACCCATCGGGTGCAGGAGAAGTCCATTTGTAGAATATGCTGATGGAAATATTTTGTTACTGTATTCAAAAGAATAGTTGAAAGACTGCTGTTATATAACTTTTTCTCCTGTGTTTAATTATTTGTCCTATTTTGTGGGTTCTTTCTGTTCTAATTCATGTGGTCATTTTGATCCCCTCTCTAGAATGTCTTTTAGTAGTCTGTGTAGGGTTGGCTTTGTCGTCATGAAATTCTTTAGTTGTTCTTTGTCATGGAAGTCTTTTGCTTCTCCATTATATTTGAAAGAGAGTTTTGCAGGATATGTGAGTCTGGTTTGGAATTTGTTTTCTTTCAAGACTTGTGGTATTTTGCTCCATCCTCTTCTTGACTTCATGGTTTGTGAAGAGAAATCTGCCATTATTCTGGTGAGTTTTCCTTTAAATATGGTCAGCTTCTTTTCTCTAACAGCTTTTAGTATACTGTTCATGTGTTGAATTTCTGGGATCTTGATTATTATATGTCTGGGTGTGGTTTTAGTTGGGTTGATGCTATTTGGAGTTCCTTATGCTTTGGTTACCTGAATGTCAAATTGTTTCCCCATATTTGGGAAGCTTCCTGTTATTACTTCTGCCCATATTCTTTTTATATCCTTTGTATTGACTCCTTTCTCACTGATGCCTATTAGTCTTATTTTGCTCATCTTTGCATCATCTTGTAGATGTTGATTTTTTTCTTGCATCCTAGTTGCTTTTAAGAAATCCTTTATTACTTCTTCACTAGCTGCAATGGTGTCTTTAAGGTCTGAAAGTCTATTTTCACTTTCATTGAAATGGTTTTGCCAGCTTGTGGTTGAGGTTTCAATTTTCTGTATAGCACTTTGAATCTGCTTCATGCATTCTATTCTTTCTTACATTGCTCATTCAAGGGTTCCATCACTTTTGTATTCTCCTCTATTTTTTTTTTAATCAGTGTCTTCTAGAAGCACTTAGTACTTCTTTCTTTCTTTTTTTAATAATTTATTTTATTTTTCTTAAACCTCATTTATTTGTTTGTGTTATGGCTGGCTGAGCCCGCCCTGGGGCAGGGGTGTGCAGCTTGTGGTGCCAGGGATTGAGGAGCGGTCGCAGCGCTGGCCTTAACTTTCCTCCACAGGTGCTTTAGACCACTGAGCCATCTCGCTGGCCCAGCACTTCTTTTATTATAGCTATCATTTCTGGTTTTGCTTCAGAAATTATTTGTGATCTGATTTCCTCTGCACCTTTCTTCAGTTGTTTCTTTACTTCAGACGCTATTATCTCAGAGATTTCAGGTGTGCGATTTCCATTTTCTTCTACACTATTGTCTCTTGCATTTGTTCTGGGTGGGATCAGGGCCTGAGAGTGCATTTTGCACCTCCTCTTTGTCATTTTGTGCAGCCCTGCCTTCTGACCTTTGGTGTAGAGCTTTGGTAGAGTTCTTACCTTAGCACCAGATCTGGATCTACCAAGTTCAAACTCATCCAGGTGGGTGTGGCTTGGGTCTGGCTGCTGTGCTCCACTTCTTCCTGCTGCAGCCCATGGAAGTAAACCCATTGTGCCACTCTGGCAAGATGTTCTGCTCCTGGATCAGCTAGATGAGTCTTGCCTCTAGCCTCTCTGCAGGGAGTTCTGCTGCAGGTTCCACACTTGGCCTATCTCATAGATGAAGTTCCACTCACATACTGGGCCTGCTTGCTGGGTTGAATGAGTTGCCGGTGGGCCCCAGGCCCCACTCACAGGTCGGGTGTAGGCACTGGAGCCCAGTGTGCAGGGCAAGGAGCCCAGCATGGGCTTTGGGCCTAGTAGGGACCGTTGTGGATTCTTAGTAAGTAAGAGAAATACAAATGCTTGGGGGAAGGAAGCTGCATTGGCTTGGGTGGCCAGGTGATATGGGATGTCTGAAGAAACTCAGTGGGGTTTGGCATGGGGAGGGGGAAGCCTAGCTGCCTAAGGAAAGAAAACGTAGATCCTCTAAGAGCTGGCAAGGAAAGAAGCCTGGGGTCAGACTGAGGGTGAGGAAAGGAGCACGCGGCACCCCTGAGCTGGTACCCCACCCCCACGCTACAGTTGCCCCGCACGGGCAGAGGCAGCGGGGGTGGGAGGGAGGGCCTGCGGAGGAGAACAGCGATTCCAGCTAGACTTTGAGTTAATTGATCAGAAGCATCTGATTGTTGAAGTCCAGTGATGCTCATACTTAAAATTTGTCATGGTTAAATTACCACTTGATGTATGTGAGAGCAAAGCTTATGGGAAGGGAACAAAAGTCTTGCTGAAGACTTCCTGCTATTAATTTCATATTAAAGACTAAATTCCACAAGAGTGAGGGCAATTTATTTATCTTTGCCCCAAGGAGCATTTAGCATAGGCTAAGGTAATGAACATCTCTTAAGCTGAACAGGTTTAAAAGACCAATAAAGTCAGTTTTCTGCCTTGGAAGTTCTACATGGGTTTGTTTTTCTCAATGATATTTTTAAATGGACAACTTATTGAGATATAATTGACATGTCCTAGAATTCAGCACTTAAAGCACATAATTTGATAGCTTTTATTATACTCATAAACTCCAATAGTTACCACTTATTCCAGAAACTTTTCCTTACTTAAAAAAAAAAAAAAGTGCACTGATTAGTTGTCCTGCTCTCCATTTCCCCAGCCCTCAAGCACTGTCAGCCGGTTCACTGTCTGTTTGTAAGTTTGTCCATCTGGGCATCCCGTAGCAGTGAAGTTGTACAGTATGCTTGTCTTTTGTGATTGGCTTCTCTCACTCAGCATAATGCAGCATGTATCAGTGCTCCACTTCTTATGGGAAAATAATTTTCCCTGTATGGATAGAATTCACCTTGTTTATCCATTCATCAGTCGGTGGATATTGGAGTGTCGTTCCTTTGTGGCTAGTATAAATAATGCTGCTAAGAACGTTTGTGCAGGTGTATTTGTATAGATGTGTTTCCAGTTCTGGGCACCAACCTATGAGTGGAATCACCGGGTCGTCTGGTGACTACTTTATCACTCTGAGAACCTGTGAAATCATTTTCCAAACTGGGCATAGCGTCTTGTGCTCCAGACAAGAGATGGTGTGCACACTGTGGAAAACATAGTTGCCAACACCTCTTGTTTTGTTTTTGGTGTTTTGCTATCCTGCTAGATCTGAACTTACACAATATTTTACTGTGATTTTGATTTGCCTTTGTGAAGTAAGAGCAAAGATCTTTTTATGTGCTTATTGGCTATTTGCCTATTTTTGCAGAAATATTTGTTCAAGTTTTGTGCTAATTGTTTTTTTTTTTTCTGCTTACCCTTTCCCACCACCAGCTCTATATAGTAGTTCTCACAGATCAGATTTAGGGTTCAGATTTTGGAACACATAACTTCTCTGAGCCAACTGGCTAGTAAAGATTGGATCTCTCCACTTCTCTAAAGTGTGGCTTACTCTTCCTGCATCACAAGTAAATTTGATTTTGTGGTAACTTTTTTTTTTTTTTGGTGGGACTGGGGTTCAAACTCATGACCTTGCACTTGCCAGGCAGGCACTTGTGCCATGGAGCTATCTCCCCAGCCCAAGTTCTGTTCTATTTTTAAGAATGGGATTATTCTATTTCTGAGTTGTAACAGTTCTTTACATGTTCTAGATACTAGACCCTTGCAACCTGTATGACTTACTAATATTTTCTTCTGCTTATAGATTATCTTTTCATTTTTTTTGGTTAGTGCTCTTTAAAGCACAAAAATTTGCAAATTTGGTGAAGTCCCATTTATTTTTTTTAATTTTTTTTGCACTTCTGGTGTCATACCTATTTTTTATTTTATTTTTTAAATATTTATTTATTTATTTATTTATTTTTTCTTGTTTCAGAACTTTCGTTTGCTTGTTTATTTATTTTTTATGGCCGGCTCAGCCTGCCCTGAGGGCAGGGCTGGCGCAGCATGTGGTGCCGGGGATCGAACCACGGTCCCTGCAGCCGCCTAAGCTTTCCTAAGCAGGTGCTTTAGACCACTGAGCCATCTTGCTGGGCCCCTGTCATACCTATTTTTATTGATCTTGTCTAGTTCTACTCATTAGAGAACACAGGGAATTCACAGGTTTTGTTTCTATATTTTGCATCTCTGTTCTTTGGTGCATATATGATTATAATTATGATTTCCTTTTGAATTTATTCTTTTATATAAATATCCTTTGTCTTTAGCAACAGCTTTTATAGTAAAGTCTGCTTTGTCTAAGCATCACATTGTCACTTTAACTCTTTTTTGTTCCTGTCTGTCTGATATGTTAGTTTTCTACTTCTGGTATGACAAGATACCACAGATGAAGTGACTTACGAAGCAGAAATTTATTTTCTTAATGCTCTAGAGGCCAGCAGGCAGGGCTGGGTGCTGGCAGGCTGTGTCCTCTGGTGCCTTCTCCTTCGCTTGCGAATGCTTTCCTGTTGTGTTCTCCTGTGGCCTTTCTCCAGGATGAGTCCCGTGTCCAAACTTCTTCAAATAATGACACCAGATTGCGTAGTATTAGGTGCCATTTTTATGTAATTTCTTTAAAAAACTCTCTCAATTTAGTCATAGTCAACAAATGAAATGAGAGCTTGAATATGTGAATTTTAAGGGGCAAAATCCATAATATATGATGTGTCTCTCTCTCTGTCTCTTACTGGTCTTATCCTATTGCTCTCTTCTGAGCTGTATTTGAGTTTTTGTGCTGATATAATATTGTTTTGATTTCTGTAGCTTTGCATTGTGTCTTAAGATCAGCCAGTGGGATACTTCCACCTTTGTTCTTCTTGCTGGAGATTGCTGTGGTTGTTGAAGATCTCCTGTGGTCCCCTGTGGATTTTAGGCCTGTTTTTCTATCTCTATAAAGAGTGCTATTGAGATTTTTGTAGGAATTATAGTGATCTGTAGATCACTTTGCGCAGTATGGACATTCTCACAATATCAAGCTTCCCAATCTATACAATTATCTGCCTTCTTTAATTTTCTTTTTCTTTCTTTCTTTCTTTCTTTCTTTCTCTTCCTTCCTTCCTTCCTTCCTTTCTTCCTTTTTGTCTTTTTGAGATAGGGTCTCTCTCTGCAGTTCAGAATGACCTTGAGCTCACTTTTGTAGCCCAGGCTGGTCTTGAACTCACACTGATCCTCCTGCCTCAGCCTCCCAATGCCTTCTTTAATTTTCTAAGTTAATGTTTTGTAATTTTCAATGTACAACTCTTCCGCCTCCTTGGTTAAATTTATTCTGAGTGTACATTATGCTTTTTGTTCCTGTTGTAAATGGGATTATTTTCTTAATTTCCTCAGGTAGCTGGCTGCTTATTTTCTTTTTGCTGAGTTTGTATTCTACAACTATAGGAAGGCGTTAGCTCTGATGTGGAACGTGTATCATCTTCTGTTGTGGTGTCTTCCACGAGCAGAGAAGATCGTACTTTTTCATTGCTGATTTAGATACTTCTTTTTCCTGCCTAGTTTCTCTTCTTTGCCTGCCTCTTGTGTGCCACACTGTGGCCAGTGGATCATTGTCAACAAGTGCAGTGGGCACAGGGCTTGTCCTGCTGCGCCCGTGCTGGGTCAGGTCCCATAAAGAAGAGAAGTCCTGAGAAAGGCTCTATACCTGACAATCGCCATGCCAATAGTGACCGTCTTCTCTCTCAGGGATGCTCCCATCGGGCTCTACCCTTCCTGATGACTGCCAGAGTGGTCCTCTTCATGGTTACCATGGCAGCGAGGGTCTCTGGCTCAAGGGTGCAGGGAGGCTAGGCGAGAGTGCTGGAAATAAGGGAGGTTGGGAAGCCCTTGCAGAGACCCAGGCTGTCTCCTAATGTTGTAGATCTGCTGTTAACTTGCAGACTGGTGAAGGTTGATTTTGGCAGTTTAAAATTTTTTTTTTAAATAAACAGTGTCTACTGCTTTTATGGAGAAGAAAATTTTTGGAAATTCATACGTGTATATTCTGAAAGTAACCCTTCCCTCAACTTAAAGCTGCCTGTCACTCTAGGGATGTTATATTTGTTTCACTAACAATGTTTGTGTCTTTTATCTCTTGTGTTTACCTGTCCTACAAGTACATGCTTCTGTGTTTGTACCTATTCATTGAGTTATTTTTCCTTTTTGAAGTGGATCTTGCTGTTTGGCCCAGGCCTGCCTCAAACTCCCAGGCTCAAATGACCTTCTCCTCCTTAGCTTTCCAAGCATGCACACGACAGCGATGTGCCACAATGCCTAGGGAAAGAAATTATCTGGAAAGCATAAGTCTTAGTTCGCTCTAGCTGCTCTAGCCAAACAAAATTGCTGCCACTGGAGCGCTGAAGTGATTTGGAGGCTTGGATTCTTGGTAAGGACTTCGGACAGCCATTGCCTTTCTGTGTCCTTCCATGACAGAAAGAGAGCTAGCTAAGCTCTCTGGCCTCCCTTGCAAGGGCACTGTCATAGTTTGGGTTTTTGCAAGGGGAACAATGCAATACAGAACACATTTTCTATGATTATTTTATAATCATCCCAAGAATCATGTCCAAAGAGTGCAGGAAAGCTGTCCACACACTAAAGACTGAAGAATACAGCTGAGGGCCTGGATGCTAGGATCCTGCATGAGTCCACTGGAAACCTAGAGCCCAGAGCAGTGCCTCTTGCAAGTCTGCTTGGAGGCCTAAAGCCCTTGGTAATGTCTCACGCAGGCCCAGTTCATGGATCTGAGCTGGGAAGGCCGAAGGCCAGCAGTGGAAGCTGGAATGCCTGTGCCCGCAAGATGAAGGATCTGTGGTGGCGGGCTGAAGGGTCTGAACTGGAGCCAGGAGGCAATGATCACAGTAAAAGCCAGAGCTCCCTGAAAGTACCACAGCCATCTGCAGGCACAGTGAGGTCCAGCCGCTCTGCTGATGTAGAAAGCTGATTCCCATCAGGAAAGCCAATGCGACAAGCTTCTGCCGGAGGCTGAGCTGTGCACCATCTTCCCCTCTGGGGCCAGGAAGCGATGCTCAAGATGGGGACTAGAGCTCCCCGCAGATGACCCACAGCCATTCGCAGCAACAGTGAGGTCCTGAGCTCGTCCTCTGACAAGAACAGCCAGGTTCATCAGGAAAGCCAGCGTGACGACAAGGTCCTCTAGCAGAACAGCCCAGGAGAGGCGGCAGCATCCAACAGCTCTACCAGTGGCTTCCCTCGCAGTCTCCCAACAGCTTCTCCAGCTCTGCCTCTCATGCTGCCGGCGACAGTCCTCAGGTGGCTCCCACACCCAGCGCCACACTGGCTCAGTTCAGCTGGGCATAACAAGCTGACCACCAGTTAGCCATCCGCTGTGGGCACTGTTCCTATTAGGAGGGCTGTACCTCATGACCTGATCACTGAGCGAAGACCAGATACCCACATGCTGTACCCCCATGACAGGAGTGGGGTTCCAACACAGGAATTTTGGGGAGGCATGGCAGGGGCTGCAGCACGTTGAAACAGGCCCTTTGAGTTGGATAGGTGGCAGTTTGATTGTCACCTCTCCTGTTTGTGAGCCTGTAGCAGTTACTCTCTGAGTTTTTGCTTCCCATAGTTGTAAAAATAGTGCTGTTTTCTCCCTTCCAGGCACTGTCTTATGGGCTCAGTGTGGTGCCCAGCACAGAGTGTGTGCCCATGGCACAGAAGCTTGCATTGCTGTGCCCGCCTGAGATGCCTCCTCAGAGGCGTTGTGCGTGACCACCCAGTGATGCGGGGATGGCATCGTCTCTGCGGGTCCTACCTCCCCGGTGCTCCTGGGTGATGCTTGCTGGGCCAGCGTCCTCTTTGGCTCCTGCCCACACCCCCGGACTCCAGCCAACTCCTCTGCAGTCATGGGGCCAGCAGGATTGGTGGCCCGAGAGCTGGGTCTCTTCCACCTTGCAGAGGCCGTCCCAGACCCTGCATCTGCACCAGGACAGGGACTTGTGTGCTTAGACCCATAGTGCATGGTGGGAGGGGCTCTGGAGCTGCTGGTGTGCGAGTGGCTGTGGTGCTTGGGGTTCCCTCCCCTGCTAAAAGGGGGAGTGTGGCCTTGGCTTCAGAAAGTGCACTCTGTGGCTTCTGCAGAGGTCGAGTCCCTGTGCCCTCTGGCAGGGTGTGGAGTGCAGCTGAGGTTTCCTAAGTTCAGGGTTCTGTTTTTGTGCCAACTGGATGGTGCGGCCTGCAATTCCTCAGCTGACCAGGGCTGCCTGTGAATGCTGGGTCCTCATCGCCTATGTCACTTCCTCACTGAATCTGAACTGGGAGCCCACGCCTCAACTTGGAAGCCCTGTTTCAGACATATCTGTTCAGATACGTTGTACCTGGGTTATTTTTATCTTTACCTGGTTGCTGTTTGGGGATGGGTTAGAAAAGTATCTTGAATGGGATGTACGAAAATTACCGGATGTGATTAACTTACCCCTGTTCATCTTTAAAACAGGGATAACCACAGTGCCTGCTTCATAGGATTAATGTCTACCTCGGGGCATAAATAATATATGTAAAATGTTTAGTGTGAGGCTTTGCACAACAGAAGCACATTTCAAAAATTGTTTATGCCAGGTGTTGTGGCGCACGCCTGTAATCCCAGCACTCAGGAGGCTGAGGCTGGAGGACTGGTGCAAGTTCAAAACCAGCCTGGGCTACAAAGTGAGCTCAAGGCCAGCCTCAACTGCATAGTGAGACCCTGTCTCAAAAAAGTTCCCCATTAATTAATTAATTAGTCAATCTTTATTTTTGAGGCATGGTGTCACTTTATGATGCTGGCTGGCCTTAAGCTCACTATGTAGCCCTCACTGGCCATGAGCTGTCCTAATCCCCCCGCTAGGGTTACAGGCGTGTGCCACCACATCCAACCACGAGTATGTTTTATAACTGTATTAGTAATGTTTTAGTATTAGTATTAGTAATGTTTTTCTTATGAGTTGCTTTCTGAGTATACAACAGAAATATTCATTGTGGAAAGTGTAAAATGAATTAATGAACAAATCCTCGTGGATTTTCCGCCTCCTCATAGGAATTGTAGCCCTTTGGTAAGTCCTGGAGTCTTCCTTCCATCTCCCTGCATATGTGTACTTTACATAAGGAGATAAAATAATACTGGTTTGAAACCTTTCTTTCCTACTTACTGTATTGGGTGTATTTTCTCCTATCATTGATGATTCTTGAATTTCCTGATTTCAGTATTATTTTATATTATCTACATCCTAAAACGTGGCTCTTGTATTGTTAGATTTTTTTTGTGGTTCCATCTTTTATTTATTTTTTATAAGTAACTCTTTAAGAAATTATTTTCTCCTTTCGGCCCGAACCGCCATCTTCCAGTAATTTGTCAAAATGACTAACACAAAGGGCAAGAGGAGGGGAACCCATTATATGTTCTCCAGGCCCTTTAGAAAACGTGGGGTGGTTCCTTTGGCCACATACATGCGAATCTACAAAAAGGTTGACATTGTAGACATCAAGGGAATGGGTACTGTGCAAAAAGGAATGCCTCACAAATGTTACCATGGCAAAACAGGAAGAGTCTACAATGTTGCCCAGCACGCTGTTGGCATTGTTGTAAACAAGCAAGTTAAGGGCAAGATACTTGCCAAGAGGATTAATGTACGTATTGAGCATATTAAACATTCAAAAAGTCGTGATAGCTTCCTGAAAAGTGTCAAGGAAAATGATCAGAAAAAGAAAGAAGCCAAAGAGAAAGGTACTTGGGTTCAACTGAAGTGCCAGCCTGCCCC